>JACMIF010003890.1:0-13474 GCA_014805445.1 Diplogasteroides magnus | reverse complement strand
ATGGCACTTAAATTTTAAACGATTCGCATAAATTAAGAATGGAAAATCACTCAGATGCCATTTCGACGCACTTTGAGAAGCATTCTACAGTATCCAGACCTCCCAGTCAGGACCATTCACCAATAACACCCACTACTCTATAAGACGCATGTGGTGGTACCTCATTCATAGGCTTATCACATCACATTCGAATGTGAGAGCCAACGGAATCTGTGTAGCAGACGTTTTACCGCAAACCCGGCTGGTGTGCGACGCACATTCGCATGACCATATATAAGCAACCTCGCTCCAGATACGGTAGGTCCAAATGGAGCAGACGATGGGGCGCCGGGTGAAAAATGTGGGCGTGGCACGTTGGTGACCGGCTGTGCAGTGCTACCACTCCATTTCACGGACTCGGAATTCTCACATAGCCGTAGACATCGTATTATTTCACGGTTTTTTACTGATGTGCATTTCTCCTCGAACTAATGACGTAGTTTGAAGTATTTATTGGAAGTATTCTCAACCAAATGAAACATTATCATAAATCTCTGTCGCCCGTATATAAAACACGAATATGTAATCAAAAGCTGGAAGCAGCTCCGGAAATAAATATCGTGCCTCGCTACTAATATTATGCATCCTAAAAGAACTGCAATGCCTAGCACGCTTCATATTTTTGACCAATTAATTCTCGTTTTGCGTGCTATTTCGTTATTAATCCTAGATATACTTCAAATGTGAGATAAACGGCCAGAGCATCAGTTCAGTTGGAATGCAAAATATTCACTCTAAAACAACGTATTACAATCACAGTCTGCAACAATTTCAACCCGTACAAGCCTAGCGAAGCTCGTGAGGAAATGTTTTCTAACAATGTAATGAATCAAAAGCTATTGATCCTGTCAAACAGGTATTCAAAAACGGTAAATTTGTCGCCATTCCTCTCCGCCGCGCTGTCATCTCATCCTCTGATAGACAACAGCTCTGAGGAGGAGAATGACAGAGAATTTACCACTTTTGAACCCCTACTGTCCAATACCTACGAGCACAAGGTTAATAAGAGGACGAACTGTTGAGACTATTGATCTGTCTAGTAGAGTGTCGCATTCAGGAATATAATACAACTTTTCGATCCCTGGACATTAGTGACATATTCGCTCTCGCTCATCACGGACAACATTTGGGCAACGAGTCCGCAGACAGGTATGATGCATTTTATGCCCGAATACTGTCAGTTTCTACGAGCATAATAGGTCGCGGTCGAACGCGTACACTTTCTTGTCTCGCACAGGATTACTGGCTTCCTGAAATCATCTTCATTTATCAATATCGTACACCTTTAGAGAGATCTGGTAACATTGAATTACTGTGTTCTGACCATGACTGTGAACTGAGCGCACGATTGCCAATTTGATTATTGTCTTTGTGAACACATGCACCTACCAAGAATGCCTTCCTGTCATTCCATCCACATAAATTGCCCATGTTTCTCTCTCGAAGTGACCATAGAATGATATTTATTGCACTCTGATCGTATCTGAACTCTTTTTATATTATTTTCTGACAACCTTATGAGCTGACGATTATTGAAAATCGAATTCCTAACCAAATAAACATTTCGTGAAGCATAACTCCATCTGGTTACCTGTGACATCCCATATATCGTTTGAAGTTGTTGTTCTTGATGTACATGCACTTGAGTTTGGAACCTGGAGGAACCATGCAGTCTAGTGTCAGTGAACACATCACGAACCTGAAAAGACATTTCTTCTATAAAATGAGCTCAAGAAATGGCCTAGTTGCTTTTCCTAATTGCTTTTCTTCTTGTCATTTTGGTGATGCACATATCTACAAATCAATCGCGAATTGCGAATTTATGCATTCATGATTTCACTCAATTCTCACCATTTGATCGCTTCCTTCGCGAATTCAGACTGTTGCACAAATGCTGTTCCCGATTCAAGCATTTCATTGTTCATTCCTAATTGATCATCCAAGGGAAGATAGTCGTACATTTCTCAATTTGAATTTTGAATTTCTAATAATTTTAAAATCTCACTTGTATCAGTCGCCGCGTAAATAGAGTGGAACGCGTGTTCGCCCAGAACGTAGGATTCGTAACTTCCGTTGTTTACCTGAATCAAATATTGATTGATCATTGATTCATAGTTGAGTGACAACTTGAGTCCGCTCACCAATTGATAAACTTCGTCCGCGTTTCTCTTAAAGCGGATAGAGCTGTCCAAGAACCAAAACGCCTTGAGTTCCTTGAAGACTTCCTGAAGAAATAGCGTAGTTATTGATTGGTTACGGTTGAGATATCGATTGCTCTCACCCCCACAATGAGGGCCTTGAAGTGGTAGGACTTCAGATTCTTCACGAACGAAGGAAACTGGGAGAAGTTAAACATCCTCAGCTCCAGGTTGCACACTTTTCTCATTTCTATCCTCTGAAACAGTACGATAAAAGATATCTGTGATTAGTATTCGCCAAATTATGTAAAGTCGGCCATATATACACCTGATTTTTGGCGTTTTTCGATTTCACAAGTCATATTGTGTTTTCACTTTTATTTCACCAGAAGTAAGGTTATAATGCTGCAGTTTGTTAGCTATTCCAAGTAGAGAGAGTGAAACACATTTCCATGTGAGATGATAGCTTATTAGATACAGTAACTCAACCGATTTTCTATTGATTGATCAAATACCGTACCTCTCCCTCTGTCAGTCCCAGGTCGTAGAAGATCATTGAGCTGTTGGGAAAGGTTCTCTTCACATTGATGACATGTCCCCGTGCCTCAGACAGGTGATTGGAGGAGGCATAAGTGACGAATGTCACTTCGTTTGCCTGTAATGAGGTTCAAATACATTAGGCTATAGACATTTCATTTATAGTGGACTATTTATAAAAAGCGCCTCGTTCGAAATGATATGTTTCAACATCGATATAAATATTGATGAATAAATATTTATGTGCTCTCTCTAGCATCGCAGCTTCTAGCATGAACTAAATATTTTACGTTTCACTCAAATCATGGGGATTCTTCACAATTTCAAGCTTTTGATCGAGACCTTGTACCTAACATTTAGATACCTTAACAGGCTCCTTTTCATACTTCGTATCCTTATCCAGTCCCCAAGCCTTCAATCGCGGAATCAAAGAACAGTCAGATGCTCTGGAATCATTTGTTTCCAAAAATCAATAGTCTTTCCATTTCAACTCACTTTCCCCTCTTCATTAATGTGCCCTTGGCGTAATAGGGAAATTGCATCTGAAACATTATTCCAGTTGCTTAATTTATAGTTGATTCTAATCTGCGTCCAGGACATTTGCGCCGCTATGGGTAAAAGGACACATGGACTACCGTTGCCGTCATTGTTACGGCACAAATGTCTGCGTTCTGCTGATAACTGTGTCAATACCTGCTCCCCATCACAAGTCGCTCCTTCCCCTATAACTTGGGTAGATGTCGCTGTCGTCGGTGATGTAGAGGTTGTCTTCGTTATTGTGGTCGTTGTCGTGCTAAATTAACGCAAGTCTCAATTGTCCTATAGTCTTAACCATATAAATCCTAATTGGAGCGTCAATCTTACCTTGTCGTGGTGGTTGCAGGTGACATTGTTGTCCTTTGTCCGACCGTCATTTCGTCTCCATTTCTATTTTCCCCCATTTCCCCCGTGTGTGTTTCGTTCCCGGGCGTACTGGAATATAATAAATTTATAAAAGATAGGTATCTAGGGCAGAAAATCAGTCACACAGCTCTATTGCTGAATTTAACGTTTGACAATGATAAATTCATCCGAATGCCAAACTGAAGCATTTCTAAAATGTATGGCAGAATGTATGAATTGCGTGAAACTTACTTTCCAACAGTTTCGTCATATTCCCCAATCGTGCTCTCGAAGCTGCAAGATTTTTTCTTCAAATCATTGTAGCCATAATATTATTCTAGAAGCATCCAATGTTCCGCAAAAAAGGTGAAAACACATCGTATATTTTGTTGATGTTAATTTTTTCTTCTTCCACAATTGGCGTTTGCAGAAAAGCTCCGCAACATGACAGCAACAATCAGATTCACTATATGAAACATAGTGCCATTGGTCAATTACGATATTTGAAAGAAGAAGTTATTGAAACCTACCTCTCGCGGGTTGTGTTGAATCCTCTCCCTCGCTTCCATGGCTGGACGACCAGATAGCCGTCATAGTCGATGACCAAAAAGAGGCATACTCCAATGGAGATGATGACGAAGAGACAGACGACACGAAAGGAGCAACTGAGATTGAGAATCATTACAGTCTCAATGAAATATAAAGTCCTCGTGACCTAGTCATTTGCACAGCGGAACCCCCCTTTTGTTTCATAATTCCAGGAATGCCGGAACAACTTTCAAAAATCATGATAGGCATTGCCTCTAGACATGGCATGGATTCACAAGGAGAAGAATTACAGTAGAATGTTTTTTAATATTGCTATCTAGATCATTTCTGACATTCCTAATTGAAGTCAAACAATTTGAAACTTCATAATGTAAATAATGCCCAAATGGGTAGAGATAGGAAGAGGTTACCGTAATATTCTCAGGCTGCGGCGCATGTGGTACGCTTCGCTTTCAGAATAATCAGTGAAATCATTTTGAATGTGATTTAATCTTATCAAAATTGTTCCGGATGCTAGGTTGAGTATGCATTCTGATTTTTGGCGTTGTACCTGTAGCCTATATGCTATAAGGCTGCGTTGGTTTCTGCCAGTGTCTGCATAGGAAGTGATTTTTTTTCGATTAAAAATTCCAGCTCACACTTTGTTACGACTACTGTAAATGTATGTTTCCTATCCATAATTCATCAAAATCCGAGTTATGACACTTGCGCCATAATAATGCAATAGATAACTGCAGTGTCTATTTCATAGTTAATGTATATTTATCAACGAATCAAAGATGTCCATTGGACCGCAAGTAAAGTGTTCGTCGTGCAACTCCGAAATATGTGAGCATGCGAGGAATACATGGGGAAATACCTGTTTCACTCCATTCATAAATTCGGTCAACTAAAAGTTTAGTCTAAAACAGCATCCGATAGTGTACTATTTTCCAATACTGTAGAGAGCATACATAGGTAGCGCTGTATTTGAGTAAGAAATTTCGTTAACTGTTCTTATCACCTATTAGAATACTTTTGCTACTTCTATAAATACTTGGCTATATCACGTTGCGGTTGCAATAAACGCTAATAAGTGCATAATCTCTGTGTGAAGAGGTTGTCTATCGAACGTGGAGACAACAGATCAGGTCCTTGCTCCATTTATGTGACAGAGATCATTCTGACATTCAATCGATTCTCGGTTTCTATACAGTCCTTATCGCCCTTCTTTCACCCGGGAAACACCCTCAGCCCCTCCCATCTTCGGATGCGTAATCGCTCTCTAGAAACTGATACAGACAGAGCATACGTCATTTTTGGTCAAGCACAAATCACCCTGAGAGCTTAATCAATCGATAGTCTTCCCGAGCTACGGTTATTCCAACAAATCGTGCTGGGAGCACTCACCCGGTCGTAGAGTTGCTTGGTGTCGGGAACTCAGGCAAGAAAGAGGTTTCTGTGGGCGATGTAGGCCCGGTCGGCAGTGGTTCGTATCGTATGCGAGCCAGCACTGCAAGTATACTTGTTGCACAAAATAGCGGAAATCTCATAGAACGAAGAATTAATGATCAGAAAAACATATGTTTTTGAGGCAACTACAATTAATTAAGCATTGACACGGAGCACAAATGCAATGGAACACAGACATCAGACCGATCAACATGACAAAAAGGATCATAAAAAGGGAGGAGTGTATAATTTGTCATTATTTCACTCACGCCACGTAGAGGATGACAATTCGTGCCTGACTTTTCCACACTGGGTGAAAGACAACTGAGTAGTCGTGGATATTAGCGCCATGATAAAAAAGCGCAACTATCCTCTTTCAATCAGCATGAAATGTTGTTTGTTATGCATCATAACTGAACTTTGCTCTTGCGCATATATCAAACAGCTGAAACATCCGGGCGGAGGTCTGAGAAACTGCGAAATAGCACGCAAAAATGAGAGTCACAGTCGGTTAAAAAATGTAAAGATCGTACTAGGTAACGTATAATGATCCAGGAGAATACAGCTTGTCTCGTCGATACTGGTGCATTTTCAGGGCATTGAACGTCCGCCAAATGGATTTACGGTGCAAAAAGGGCATTTGAGAGTCGTCAACAAAAGCAATCAAAATGATGATGGTTTGGAATATGGAGAGGCAGTGATAAAACGGCGGAATCGCTGAGCCGTGGAAATTTGCGCCAGAATGATGAGATGGACACTTACATCATTGTTGTCATGCGTACATGTTTAATAAAAATTTAATGTCTAATACACCATTATGGTGCAAATGTCCGGGGTGTTTTATTCGCCCATTAGCAACAGAAACACGGCACGGGAACAGCGATCATTTTTGGTGAATATCATTATCCCCTATAAAACCTTCAACTACGATTATCTAACTGCCAACAAGATGACGTTGTTGTTGTAACGGCGCGGCAGGGACAGAATAGAGAATTAATGGTAAGGGTGTTGAATCGCATTATCGGCAGGGAATTTCCATTTAAATGTCTAGATTCACATAGTTGTGAAGCTCCAAATTCACGGCAGAATGCTGAAATCACACTTTCATCGTGATGGCACAGCTGCGCATACCGTGAAAACTAAATGAATTTTCATTTCAGCCAATAATTAGGAAAATGATATTAAATGGCAAGTTGGAAGGGCAATTAATTACGGAAATGGTTCAAGAAACAATGTAGACATGGGAAAGAATGATAAATGTGCAAGGTGAAACGTTGGATGTTTGTTTGAAAAGCTGAATGGCGCGATCTTTTCATTCTCCAAACAAAACAAATGCCGTGCTATTTCGGGAATCCAGATCAGTATACAGGATAAATGTGAGATATTTGCAATGATTCTTCATCAAGCTGGGAAGAGAGTTTCTAACCGATGTATGTCAGACAACCTGTGATCTCGAAAAATTCTCAGAATAAATAACAAGTAGGATTGAATAGCCTATTTAACAGCAAACAGCAACAATAGCACGATATATGAGACCAATGATTCGTAAGGATAATAAGAGGACAGGAAAAGCGGTCGTTTTGATGGAATGGATGGCATCAGTCATTCATGATTCCACGTACAGAGAACGAAACACACAAATATTGTGAATGTCTACATCAACAAGGAAAAAGAAAAGCACGAATACTAATAGGAACGTGTGTTAAATGTAAAAGGAAAACGGCGATACTGGACGATGGAACTATGTGGTGTGATTGACTAATGATTCCCAATATTGTTGGCAGTTTGATTACTTTATGGGTTATGTTTCAATGCTATTTGAAGATATACCCTCTGTGAAACATAACCCATGAAATAGTCAAATTGTAAACCATAATTCGCATCATGGACCATACATGCCTGTCTGCCTATCATTGTACGCAACCTCCAAGCCACCAGCTTATCATTGATGTTTCGCATATCGATCACTTTCCCTCCCCTTCTCTCCCCTGATCAGTCCTCTCTTGTTCTCTTTTGCCAACATTCCACCCGCGGGTATTAGTGTCCCACACAAATGCATATGTGCTCCGTGATTATGACGACAACGATATATCAGATGTCCCATAAAACCATTACGGCTCAAAAGTCCATGGCGCATGGGCCTACGAAAAGGGCGCTGCAAGTATCAAACAAGCGCATATCGCAGACTAACCGCATGGCAGAAAGGCACAACATTCAAGCCACTCTCTTCTAAGTCTTCACTCCTAAGCGGCCGCCATTGGGTTTTGATTTAGCTATTTTAGCCCATTGGTATCCGGTTCCCGAATAACCATCTATCTACATACAACGGTCTCCATGCGATTTATATCGTTAGAATCTCCAAAGTGATAGTAGACGTATCCATGCGGTTTCAAATTGAAAGCGTTAAGTGCTTTTCTTTCTCGTTAATCTCTATGGAGCGGTCTAAGGCTCCATGAGAGAGAGAGAGCACAAGTAAAAGGGCGATTTGTTATATGACAAATAAACATTATTATGGCATTTTGAAACTCGAATACGTATGTCACCACGTGGTAAATGTTCAAATGCAAATATGTATGCGATTTACGTGAACAAAATAAAGAAGCTCAGAGTCAATTGGCATTCGTCCTACATTTTTCTATCTCTCAATACGAAATATCGACTAGAAAATAAGCAGATCAATTCGTTATTATCGTGAATGTCGTGAATATCAAGCCCATTTGGCCACAGCACCACGCAATTTGTGCCATGGATACATCACAGTCGACGAGTCTCCAACATTAACAGCCAGATGTTTTGGAGGGAAATAAGATGTGAACAAAGGCAGCTCCATGGACAATTGACATTCATCAGCAATTCTGCACGCGGGCTTAAGCTTTTTGTGGAATATTAAAAGTGGCACGATTTGAAAAGGAACAATTCGTTTGCCGTATCCTGAGACCAAGGAACAAAAAGAAGGAATGTGGACGAGAACTCGGGAAGAACACTGAAAGTCGATTTGATACAGGAGACTCAACGAAAACGAGGTGCAAGAAAAACGAATTCAACAGAGCAAAAATGAGGATGTTTCATGAATCATGAAAGACAACGGTCTGATAGATATGAATGACATGCTGGTCAATATTCACTGATATGGCTCTATTATACACTTCGACAGAGTTATCGACGCATGGAACATTGAAGGACCAACGCGTATTTCCCATTGATAAGAAGTACGAGGGACAACAGATGAATCATTCATGGGTGAGCACGATTACATTATGATTCTATAAACATGCAATTTTGTGCGATTGCACCACAATGGTCAAATATCACTATTATCAAATAGCACTTTTGATAAGGCGCAGACATGCAAGCATCTTTGTGCTTGTGTCATTGATTATTTTCCCTCGCACATCATAGACATCCGTTCGAAATTAGTGGACGGACAACTATTGTTGTAGGTACGTTCATCCCACATAGCAGACCCAAGTAAGCTTTAGTTACTTCCATCCGAAATGAACGTATGAGTCGTTCTGGCCCGAGTAGTAAAGAAGTCCTAGAATATTACGGCACACGCAGGTTTATTATTGGCTAGATGAAGATGAGAATATTCCCAAGTTTCCACTCCGAAGGGAGTAATCAGAAGAAATAGATCACGAATCCCGGTAAAAACATAATCGTTCATGAATACTTTCTCGTGCACCGGTTGCGATGCAAACATCTCGGAGAAACACGAAAACGGACACAGGACAAAATAGAGGGGACATTTCGGGCATATTTTTTTAGATGGAGCTGTTTTGATGTCATTTCTATTTTTTCAAGATCAATCGTCATTCACCCGATCATCACATGAAATATGCTGCTTCAGACATATATGGCTAATGAAAACTTGATGCGACAATGCAATTGATTTTCAGTACTAGTATTGTCACGTGTCGCATGAGATGTTCCTGCGGCAGCACAAATCTAAATTCATAGATAGAGATAGATAGTTTGAGGAGAGCGGTTAGCTTCTTATTTCTCACGTTTTTTGGAATTTTTACAATCGAACGCGGAAAATATGCATTGTTTATTTTCCATCACGGGTAAAATAGATAATATGAATTGGAAATGGGAGACTAACAACAGCACTTGTATCTGACTTCTCGCTCGATAACGAAAGATGAGCCAAGTTGGCAAGCCGATTACCCTGACGGACAGGGAGTAAAATGATTCATGTGTATGTAGGTTGGAATATGTTTCAACAACATCATGAAACAAGGAAGACTTCATGGTCAAACGAGTGAAAACCCATCCGATGGATTCACTACGACCCTTGGAATGCTCTTGATACATAAAAAGTTTGCTTTCCAGAAACGATCAAGAAGAAAGAGACATCCGTCGATAAATGAGGTTGAAACAAAACAGCAAAAGCCCAGATTCTAAAGCATTTTTGAAGCGGAGAATGCACGCGTATGAACGAGTTTCACTCAAAGTCAAAGGCACAGATTGTTTCACACGCCTCCCCCCACTTGATATTCTATAATAAATGGGCAAAAATTGCATTTCGCATTCGTCTATTGGCCATGCAGAGGTTGTTTCTGAGTTCGATAGATATCAGCTCCAGAGAGATTAGACGAACGAAAAATGCACTTTTTACTTATTTAGAATCCTTCCACTCCTTTTGAGTGCAAGTGCCCGTTTCCATGGTGGCATTTAATCCCCCACCAAATTTGCCACTCCCTTCCTTCATATCTCATCCATGCTGCAGTGTAAACCGAATTGAATGTCAGGCCTTATAGAGTGTGGCTGCTGATACATGGGCAAAGTCACGACGAATGGTCAGAGAGACTATGAAATATCAGCCAAAATGGAGGTGCACACTGTCGTCAGCCAGATGGCAATCACAGGCTCGTACTCTGCATAACAACATAATTTAAGTAGTAGAGATGTTTGAAATTGCATGGAATCAGTCAAAGTTCAATGGAGCCACAGTAATAATGAGGAAGTAAATGTCATCGCTGTAATTCGGAGATTCTCAGCAGAAAAAGAAATAGCTCCTAAAATAGGGATTCTAAATCGACGAAAAGTGCATTTCTCATTCGTCTAATCTCCTTGGAGACGTTTCTTGTCGAACACAGAGACAACAGCTAAGCAGGGCCATTAGGCGAATGAGAAATTTGCTTTTTCAGCGAAACAGAAATCATAACTTCCACATCTTCCATCACATCCGTCTCCTAAGTGCAACAGATCACTCATGCTTACATCTTCTTTGTCATCATTCTTTGAGTCACCAAAACGTTATCTTTGTATCTTTGAACCGTGTATGATGAGTGTACGTTGTGTCTGGGACAGATATTGATACAGAAAGCGAGCAACTTGTACTTTCAACACGACTTTCCACGTTTGTGGTAAGTGTGAAAGTGTATGTACGATATTCTCAACTTCTTAGCCTGTGTGTGAGGTAGAGAGATCCAAGACGGCTTGAGCCCCAAATCTAGCCTAATGGAATGAAGTCACTCCAGCAGATGATGTACTTTCACACTAAATAAAACTCTTCATTTATATACCCTGACAAACGGGCTAGAGATGCAAAAGATCACGCTTGACTCAACCCCCAGATGTCCTCTCACTAATTGTCATGACTACAATATTAAACACTGTGAACATGAACACACTTTGGTCTCACGATAAATCACCCCATCATGTTTTGCAAACATCGTTGCAGCCCCCATGTTAGACAACCCGGAAAAATGTTTTAAAGCATTTCCTCAGCTGTCTTTATTCCGAGATGTCCTTTACGCTGCGAAAATATGAAAACTAGCAGTCAAAATATTGGTGTGAAAATGCAGCAGATCAGTCAAAGTTCAATGGAACTACCAATATCATCCAAGGAACTAACGAATGCCTCTACAGTAGACGGTGCAATTTGATACCTATTCTGCATTTACACTCTGCAATAGGTGACAGATGCAATTGATCACGCCTGACTCAAAGTGAAACGAGTTGGCTAATTAGGAAAATGCGAAGTGTTGAAAGATCTCATCCTCATTCTGAAACACGAGGAGTCCACTGTCTTCTCACACTTGCAGCACTCATAATGAGAAAGGGTACATCTTTGAATACTTTAAACAAGGACAGACTTTGATCGGCCGATAAAACACCTTGCCGTGTCGCTAACATCGTTCAAACCGTTGTAAACCCCGCAAATACATGAAAACAGTGAAGACTTGAAGATTACGGAGTAACCATCCCACTTCTTATGACGAAACAACACGATTCTCTAAAAGACCAAAGACCAAAGGCCATTTTTAGATCAGAAAATTTGTTCTAAAGCTTTATCAGTGCCTATTTACAAACTTACAAGCGTTAATATACTGTGGAATATTTACTGTTAAATACTGTAGTATACACATTTTTAATATACAATCTGGGGTGTGGTAGAGATACAGCAGATACGGTAACAATTACCGTAGTCATCGAGAGAAGACCAGAGTCACGTTGTTCGCTGGCATTTCGTGTTCTTCCACCAACCGTAATCCGTTCCTTTGTGCGAGCTGAAAACACTCTAGCTAAAGTTTCCTTACAGTATTCCATCAATCCACACAGGAAATAACTGCAAAAAACTTTTCCCCTCTTCTCTCGAGTACCTCCCCATCATGAACGATCCCAACTGCCATGATAGCTCAGTTGGGAGAGCGTTAGACTGAAGATCTAAAGGTCGCCGGTTCGATCCCGGCTCGTGGCATCTGTTTTGCAAAATTGAATATCTAACTGTCTGCATCTCCTTTGTGTCTCGTAGTCCCCACTCGACGTTCTGCTCCCTCAGCGAGCGATCGAAGTCGACGTTGCTCTAGATAAATAATAGATTTCAAAATTAAGTATGAAAATATCATAAGGAAGTTTTTTTAAAGGATAGACCGCAAAATCCTTGTGTATACGTTTCAGCACCATAAGATATTCACCAAGCTATCAGTAGTCAAATGCATAAGTGTAAGTAGTCATAATGCTCCAAACAAATATCACGAAACTGGCAACAAATTCTCATTCAAATAATAGTATTGTAACGAATACATTACTCAATAACTATATTCAGTTTCTTATGAATGTATTCTCGGAATGTTTACAACACTACATACGCTAACACAACTACACCATTGACCCCACTTACAGTACTCAGAAAGAGTACCGTCAACTGTGGGTAGATCCACCACATTCATTTCCACACTATAACAGTCTCACCAACAATACCAGTATTTTACAGTACTCCACGACAGTACAGTGTCATATTACAGTACCCTCACCTGTGGGTAGATCCTTCCGTTCCTCGAGAACGGCCCGTAGATCATCAGTAGCCCGTGCGACGGATGCAGCAGGAGTCCAGCAGCCTGAATCACATTAGGCTCCAATACATACGTGGGCACCCTCGTAAAAATTTACGAAGTCACTCTGCAAAAAAAATTTTAAACGTTGGGAGGCACTCTGCAAAAAAATTTTTTTAGTGGGAGTCACTCTGCAAAAAATTTTTTTACGAAGTCCGCCCACGTATGCTCCAATAGAATAGTTCTTAGATGGAATAAAATCTCTATTTCTAGGGTACCGCATGCGGTGACCGGGAGTATTGGCGAAGAATGAACTAGACCGCAGCTCCCAAATGGGACCAATGAAATGAAGAGAGAGTGATTTGGGACTCCCACAAGCACAACGGTACCATTTGGTACCAACAGAACTCTGTTAGCGGTGCTCATTGCCTCCTTTTCACTGAGCACTGAGAGTGCGTTTTGTCTTCTAATACTCGTTTCTTTTAAAAAATAGCTGTGCAAAAAATGTTTTCTGTCGTACCAATTTGCAAATATTTTGCATTTGGTCGATTAGCATAATTTTACTCCTTCACTCTTCCGATGCTCTTGCATTCTGTTGGCTGCAATGGCTCCCACCAC
>JACMIF010003889.1:0-13482 GCA_014805445.1 Diplogasteroides magnus | reverse complement strand
TTCGCGTGCCAGGTAACATCAGCCCCTTTTATTGTCCCTTCTTTACTGCAGCAAATGTTCTTAGCACCCCTGTCATCCTTCTCCCCCGGGGCTGTTCTCTCTCACACTACAAAGAAAACCGCTCTGGGGAGAGGAGCCTGGTGCAAGCGGTGAGTTCAAAAACACCACCATGAACTCTAACAAGTGTAACTGCCGCCCCATTACCTGGGTTATTAGATCGTCTTGGCTCCAGTACCGCCTGAGCTATTGGAAACAAGTCCATTGACATGAAAGAGATCGCTCTTGGTGAAAAGCCTAGGTTACTGGGCGTCTTTTCTGCTCTCAGGAACCTCGGTATTGCAAAAGTCCCCGGGTAGGAGGAGACAGTGGTTGGCAGCTTGACCACTTTATGGGTTATGTTTCACAGAAAGTATAGCAGCAAATATATATTAGTCTAATAACACAAACCATAAAGTAAACCATAAGAAACTGCCAACTAGAGAAGAGATCGGTGACGTGAGTGTTGTCTCATAGCCTAAAGGTTAAGTATCCAGAGTTCTGACATAGACAGTTGAAAACAAGCCTATTAAAACAAATGGATCAGATTAGTCACCTTGACCTAATTCTATTAGAATGACTGATGGTTGGTTTCTTTCGTTCGTCCGCGCGCACCGGGCAGTCAATGACTACTAGTCATTCTCTCTCGCCCATCATAGAGAATGAGTGCACCGATAAAAGTCAGTCCAAAAGTCGTTATTACCCCATTCTTTCATTTTGTTGTCTTTTATCTTTAAGAGACTATAACCCATGACAGAATATGATTATTCATGTAAATTGAGTTGAAAGCCAGTCTATTAATAAAGGCGGTCAAACATATTCGCGAATAACGGCTACGTGTTCGAAATGGGTAATTTTGCTGTCTACAGGATGGGTAACCACTCTGCGAAGCAGAATGACGACAATTTTGCAAATTTATAATAGAACCCCTAACACTCACTGGCCAGATCGTTCGTAGTTGGAATATCAAATCTGGACTTCATGAATAATAAGGGAAACGAAAAAGCGGCGCCGGATGAGATATGCGCAGCAGTAAAGGCCGCAAATGTTGACACCGGCACGTGCGCCAATGGCGTGCTTGATCACGTGAATGGGGCGGAGGCACGAGCATTGAGCAATACCGCACGAGAATGGGGCAATGATCCCAGCCGTCAAGAGAATGGGATGAGGAGATCAGACAAATGACCCTGGAGGCCAGAGAAGAGGAAAAGGGGCCCACAAAAATGAACGCAAATGAATGATTGCGTAATACATCGTGCATCTAACACTAACGATATATCTTGGTGCAAGGCGATGGAAAGCAACGTTTTAAAAAGAAATATGATAAACGTCCCAATAAAATCAGTGATTTTTCTGAATGTATTGACAAAAATATTCTGGATATGTTTCAGCTACTCTTGATATTGCAGAGATGAGAAAAAGAATGATTTCATAGGAACATAATGGATCAAAAAGCAAACGATCAAATTACGAAATCTATCTGAATACCGGGCGAATTGAGGGTTGCTCATAGTCTAAAGGTTAAGTATCCCGTGTTATGAGATAGAGTGAAGAAAACATAACTATTAAAACAAATGGAAGAGATCAGTCACTTTGACCTCATTCTATTGAAATGACTGATGGAGAGAGAGTTTTTGGAAAATAAGTGCAACATAACTCTCTGTCATCTCATTCCGACAGGTTATCTATAATGCGCGAGGGAGAATGAGTCAACAATGCGTAGAAACGAAAGAGTTTCACATTATTTCCAAAAAGAGTTACTTATGGCCCGTTTTTCGTCCGCGCTCACCGGGTAGTCTTTCTCTCTCTCGCCCATCATAGAGAACTAGTGCGCCGATAAAAGTCAGTCCAAAAGTCGTTCAGTATCTCACGCTTCCATTTTGATGTCTTTTCTCTATAAATGACTTCAAGACATGACAGGATAACATTATTCAGATAAACGCAGTTGAAAGTCAGTGTATTAATGAAGTTTTTCAAATATATTTGCAAATCATTACAGACCTTCAGACAAGCAATGAAATTATACACTAACTAGGAGTTCCACAATAAATCGTTGCCATTTGTCTCCGGAACGCGGTTGTCCCTAGACAACCGCTCCGTGGAGAAGAATAATAACAATGCGTTCGCAGGAATATACAACTGGACCACATGAATAATATCGGGATACAATCCTAAGAAAACACGGCGGCCGTTGAGATATGCGCAGCAGTAAAGGCCGGAAATGAAGACACCGGCACGTGCGCCAATGGCGTGTTTGTTCACGCGATAGGGGCAGAGGTACGAGCATTGAGCAATACCGCACGAGAATGGAGCAATGATCCCGGCCGTCAAGAGAATGGGATGAGGAGATCAGACAAATGACTCTGGAGGCCAGAGAAGAGGAAAAGAGGAGGCAGCAAACAACGAACGCACATGATTGTGTTATACATCTTGCTGCTAACCCTTAATGTTAGTGTAGGCTTTGGCGCCAAGCTATTGAAACCTACAATTTTAATGCAGAAAAGTAGATTTTCCAGGAAAAAATTATACAGCGTGTCATAAAATATTCAGGATATGTTTCATCTACCCTTGATATTGCCTAGGACTGGTACGAATCTGCTTTGCCGAGTGAATATAGGGAAATAAAAAAATAGCAATATAATGTGAAATAATCCTATGCGATAAGTAATGATCACAACTGAATATACTTGGGTAGAAAATATAAACCGATCAAATCTCCTGAGGAGTGAAGAAATCAACAGGAATATCATCCCAAAGTGCCTGACTCTGCCTCGGATCTGAGGATTCTCACGGATAAAAGCCGCCGTATCCTCGAAAGTTCCGGAAATAGCGAGTGCTCGTAATCAATCTTGTTGGATCAGTCTGGATAAACTTTGGATCGGAGCTATTTCGCTGTCTATGCTCACTCGATAGCTGTTGTTTCTCACCTATTTGAAACGAAGACACAAGAGAGTGCTATAGACGGTCGACCTATGCCGAATTCAACCAGCTGTCAACGCTTCTGTCTTTACTCTTTCTCTTTTGAGCGGCTATCTTTAGTTTATGAAAAGCAATTGCCCAAGTGAACACAATGAATTGGAATTGGAGATATGCGAATTCGTTTATGGTTCAGTAATCATATATCACGAAAATTTTGGTGAAATGGGCAATTGCTCCAGGATAGTGATGTCGACCACGGCGCTTTTGTTCGCTTCAGCATTATGGAGCAAATGTACATGTGTCTAGTCTTTATCCCGTAGACCGAGTGATAGAGGGAATTTCATTGACAAATGAACACAAGTAAATTTAAATGAAATACAAGCCAACTCAAAGATATTGAGCTTTTCTCATTCAATATGTTCTCGCACGAGCAATAGACAGCATGAGGAAAGAGAACAGATGAGGATAGTAGGGGTTTCGAAAATGGCAGTATGGGTGTCGGAAATGGGACTATTCGAGCTGAAAACACGACCGGGCGATTATAGACGCAGACATAGAAATGATGCAAATTTTGATCGGCTGTCAATATAGTCCCATTTACGACACCCTATTTAAAGTGCATTTCAAATTCCTCGAATTACCGCGAAGCTGTTGCCGCTACAGTCGATAGACAAATGCTCCAAGTGAATCAGACGAATGAGAAATGAACTTTACTACGATTTGGAAAATCTAGAGGATAAAAGTGATAATCAAACTCGTTCTTTAGAGTATGTCGGCAGCACGGATGTAGACTGATAGAGGGAGAGGGGGCTATCAGTCATCCTGAGTCATTCGAGAGAGTCTGGTCAGACGCAACGATCAGAACATCAAGATCAGAAAGACGGTCATATCTTCTTTTTATACCAGAACTACACAAACCGAAGCATTTCACATAGAAACTCAACTAATTATGCGCGTTGTGAAACATAACCAAACATCGGCACGGATTATTTAAAATTGCATCTCATCGGCAATGGTTATTTTTAGCACTGGCAAGTGAAAAAAAAAAGAATTTAGAGGAATCAGACTTCGGAGAACGCGAATTACAAATAATTTAGAGCTTTTAGAGTCAAAATTAGGGTTCTCTTATCAGAGCAGTTATTGACAGCCGGTAGAATGTGAAAACATTTCCTCTTCTGCGTCTTTCATTGCTCAGTCGTCTCTGCATCTCAGAACCGACCTCTAGGAATGAATTGAGACGGCGTGAAATTAACGGCTGTCAATTATTGCTCTGATAAGAGAACCCTAGTCAAAATGAGAAACTGCGGAAATGTCCCGTGCCAACAATCAGTTGTTTCTACTAATAAGTTACGCATGGAAGTTCTTACGCCGGTACTTGAAGACCATGTATAATAAGAGCGGATAAATAACCAAAGCTTCTATTCATTAGATGGCTCAACTCCATCAACACGGATAAACATAGGAACGTTCTTGGAGTCTCGTTAAACCACGCAACTATGGATAAACATATTTCACTAAACCCCACAAGTCCTTTTCTAACATTGCACGGCACGGAATAATGCAGTGATCGCACGTTGTTTACACAAGATGGAGACACCGCAGACATGGGAGCATGAAATACAAACTTCATCCCCCGTCATGCCTCTCTCTCATGTTGCCTTCTGTTAGTATGCAAAAAACCCGACGGGAATATGTTTCAGAGGCAGCTTGGATCCGATAAATATATACTTCTATGGAAAGCTCTAACAGACATGAGATTCCGAAAGAAGCAGGGAAGCGAAAAGCGCAAGAAGTGAACTGAAATTCATGAAATGATATCATCATTAATCGAGAATGGAGTCCCTGAAACTGTCATATCTCACACATAACATCACTCATGTGTGATGGAATCATATATGACAGCCGAAAACTGGGCAGAGATATGTTTTAGAGACGGGTAAATTCGAGAAACATCGTGCACACCGGCAATGGACCGAAGAAAATTCGTGAAGGCAGGCGAGATTGTAGAATATGTTTCAGAGACCACAGAAGATACTATCCGAAGATAATAACAACGATGAGGCTTTCGCCGTTCTCCTATACACAAAACAAATATATATTTCATCCCGCAGTGAACAGATAGCTACGGCGACAAATTGTTTGAATATGAGTTGCCCTTGATAGAGGAAGCCATTGTATCTCTGAATCTCTTTAATCTTATTCTTCTAAGAGTCCGCACATAGGAAAGCACATCCAACACTAGCCCATAATCATGCATGCTAACCTTACGGCGAGGAGATAGAATAGAAATGGTATATTTACTATCGGAATACAGGTTCAGCGGTGAGATATCTATTCGGGAGAAAACGTACCCCGTAGTCTAGTATATCAAAAAAAGTTTCTGATTTTTTCGAAAACGTTGAGCGAAGATATTAGAGAGAGAAAAAATGTTTGTCCGATGATTTATTTAGTGTACCATTTATGAAGCATAACCCCATAAGGTATTCATTCCGCCAGCAATATTGTGGTAGTTATGGAAAGAGGAACAATAGGAAGAGAGCAGAAAAATGAGTCTGTCTTCAAGAAGAGGCACAATAACTCCCAGAAGAAAGTGAACAGCCATATTATTTGCAACGAAATGACATAGGTCTTCTGAGAGAGAGGATGAACAGTGCACATGCACTTTTCATAAAACAAAAAAGTACCCTTCTCACTATGTGGAACCCGCTGATCACGATGGCGTACTGCACTTTGCATGAAACTGCTTATATGCCCTGGGGGGAATTTTGATTTTTATTATTAATTAATTATGAGAACAATGATGATCGAGGCAAGAAGCGGCGTCTAAACATTTCACCTCCTTTTACATCAAATGTGTTGCATAACCAGTCTCATATGAACAGAAGGAAAATGAATGTTTTGCCTCGGGTACGTGATCAATCGAATAGTCATAAATGCGTTTCTTTCAGGAAACATATTATATAACAGGCTGCTCGACTGCGTATTAGTTTAGGAAGAATGAGCTATCAAGGATAAAAATAGCGTCTAGATGCGTAGGATACTTTAGGACCATTTGTGGAGTGGCCAACACTGTGGCACCTGGTCTTCGGACTTAGCCACACAAGAATGTTCAAGGCGGTCCCAGTTTCCAAATTGGAAGCTACTGCAGTATTCCGCCTTCTAGGCGTAGTCCTTTTGAAACACACGGTGGAACATTATCATGGGGTAATTCTCGCGCCGGACGTTCAAGGATCAAAAATAACGAAAGACATCGCTCTCTGAATATATATCGTTTGATGCACAACCGAAAATCAAAAAATTGAAACTCCAGAAAGAGGAATCACGTGGTCAAAATTTGTCTTTCCAATAGTCTAATTCCCCAATGATGGCTGCTATTTCATATTATTCTCACAGTATCGTCTCTTCTTCACTATTGTCTCCGGATTAGCGAGTGGCTCAGGAAATCTTCCAAATCTCTTCCTTCTATTCGTCTATGAAACTGAGAGACTGAGAGAGAGAAAGAGTTTATAGGGGGTTACAATTAAGGATCGACATAAGAGCTGTTTATCGTCCGTGCGCACCGGTGAGTCATTCTATCTCGCACATCATAGATGACCGGTTGAATGAGAGGACAGATAGAAGTCAGTGCAAAAGCCGTTTCCTACTTCCTTACCAGGGAAGTGCACGGACTCAACATGAGCTTTCGAGACGAGACGTTCGCAAGCGATAGGCCTTCGAAAGAGATGATTACAGCATGTTTCAATTTTTGCTGAAGAGCGCTGTAGAACGAGAAACAAGCGTCTGAAGTCTCGAAATTGACCAAATATGCTATATTTGGGATTTTCTACAGCAAGAACCAGGCTTCACTGAGGGACGTGCATACCCGCAATGGAGAGTACTTAAGCAGTACACTGCACATGATTTTTACTAGACCTACTGGTTCCGGCATAAAAAGGGTGCGAATTTTCTAAAGTGTCACACATTAGAAAATACGCCCCATTTTTTTGCCTGAACCAATAAGTCTAGTGAAAATCATGTGCAGTGTACTGCTTAAGTACTCTCCATTACTCTCCATTACGGGTATGCACGTCCCTCAGTGAAGCCTGGTTCTTGCTGTAAAAATCCCAAACATAGCATATTTGGTCAATTTCGAGACTTCAGACGCTTGTTTCTTGTTCTAAAGCGCTCTTCAGCAAAAATTGAAACATGCTATAATAATCTCTTTCGAAGGCCTATCGCTTGCGAACGTCTCGTCTCGAAAGCTCTTGTTGAGTCCGTGCACTTCCCTGGTCAGAGCAAAAGCTTGTGCCCTTTTGCACGGGGACAAGGAGCACGATCGAACTGTCGTCAGCACTCTACATTCCGAATATGTTTCAGCTAGGGCACAAGTTTTTCGATAATCGACGTTGAGCAATACACACGGGGTTGCTTCAGTATACGCAATTCAATATTTATATACCCGAATTTTCAGTTGTTACTGGTTACGATACTGTAGTTCAAAAAGCAATATTTCATTCCAAAACATTTGACGTATAACCTCAAGACAACGACCAGTTTCGAATTTTTTTTAAACAGGGTGTAAATTGGCAGAACGTTGTCTTTATCAATTCTCCGAAGCCACCGTAATAAAAAAACGATAAATACACGTTTTCGCTCGCAAGCAGGGATTCACAAACGGTAAATTTGTCGTCCTTCTTCCCCGCCGCGCTGTCGTCTTTCATGGAGTGAGACAACCGAGATCCGGAGGTGAATGGCGACTAATTTACCGTTTTGGAACCCCTAAGTACTGAAGATGTGACAAACGCCGTATTTCGTATTCCACCGCCAGTGTAATTCAAGCATGTGAAAGATAATCGCGCCATGGATATTTGAACCATTATGGTGAAGTGGACACTTGCGCCTTCGTCTTCGGCATCATAACGGCATAAAAAGTCCATTTTTTTAATTTTTTTTTAAGAAGTCCATTGCGCAGTTGTCTTTCGTCCTGTTCAGGCTGCGGCCATTCGCGAGTAAACACAAGACAATGTATCCTTTAAACGTGTACACGGAATAGTGTTCAAAAAGAATTGCATCAGAGAACGCACCATCGTTCAACGTTCTCTTCATTTCAAATATATTTCAGCTATCGCATAAGATGTTAGATGATTTTCGCTGAGTAATTCTCCTGTGGGTTGTCTTTTCAAGTAATTACAAAAAATCAATAAGTATCCTAATTTGTAACGGTGATATATATATCACCGTTATACTGTAACTAAAGGCTTCATGTTCCATAACCACCGATTGACTGATAACCTCAAGACAATGAATTGCCTGTATCCCACTTGAACGGGTGCAAGAGCGGTCGCATAGGATCTCTCCGTTCCGAATATGTTTCAGTTAGTGCATAAATTGTTCGACCATTGGCTTTGAGCAATGCAACGGGGGTATCTTACTCCATAAACAATTCAATAACTACCCTAACTTTTAACGGAAACTGAAATATATTCATTTTTCTAGGATGCGCCAGAAGAACAGGAGCGCCATGCAAAGGAGGGGTACATTAGTGTATAATGCACTCGGCACACCACGGGATCAAGTGGCAAAAATCGAACCAGTGGCGTAGCGGGTGTAGATCGCAGCTCGATACCGACGGCGGGGAAGTGATCGCGCAACGAATAGGTGGGTAATGGGGCAGAAGAGCTGCCTCATTGAGAATCATGTTCGCGCTCCCCGAACTGTCCCGCCACACAATAAAGTACGGTAGGTTTGAGTTTTCCGGAATTCCCAATCGTCGGCGGATTGCGCCTTTTCCTAATGAGTGTAGTGTGAGCCGCCGTGATGCATTCGACAGATGGAGGGTGAGGAACCGCGACGCGTAACTTTCTTTGTGCGTTGCGATCGGTGCATCTTTCATATATCAGGTAGCCCACGACTTCCAGAATCACTATGATGCGTCAAAAAGTAGTTTTTCATCCATAAATCATGCAAGTCATTATAAACCAAGTGACGAGGCTACGGTATATAATGTATTTCAACTAAACCGTAATTCTTTCCTGTATACCTCACAGTTGAACTAATCTAGAATCAAGGGCGATGGTCATTGAGTTAGTCAAAAAACTTAACGAACGTGCTGGTTTTTAAAAAAATAAAAAGAGGAAGTACATTGCCCAAAGAATGTGGCTCGTCTCATTGACATTGTCATGCCCAAAAATGATCTACTCCTTCAACCTTAATTAATCATGGGACTTGGGAAGCATCCCAATGGCATTGTCGTTGCTACGAAAGGAGATAAAGCAAGTAGAATTCCCCATACAACATTTCAGCTCATTAAGGGAAACATTAGAGAGTAAAGAGGACTGTCGCCATCTTTTCGAATATGTTTCAGACAGGGCGTAAATTGGCCGAATGTTGTCTCAAGCAATTCTTCCAAGGCTGCGACCCGCAATATAAAGTGATAAATGCACGTTTTCGCTCGCAATCAGGGATTCACAAACGATGAATTTGTCGTAGTACTTCCCCGCCGCGCCGTCATCTCTCATGGAGTGAGACAGCCGAGCTCCGGAGGCGAATGACGACAGATTTACCGCCTTGCAACCTATACTCGCAAGTACTGATGATGTGACAAACGCAGTATTTCGTAATTCACAGGGCACTTTAGTTCAAGCAGGGGAAAGATATTCGGGCCATGGATATTTCCGCCGTCATGGTGAAGTGGACACTTGCATTCTACCGGCGTTTCATTTTAACGGCACAAGAGTCTGTTGTGCAGTTATCTTCAGTCCAGTTCAAGCCGCGGCTTTTCGCGAGTTGATGATAACCACAAGAAACCTCGAATCACATCGCTAAGTGCATTTCTTTTCTTTAATTCCTTTCCGAGCTGTTGTCTATCAGATGTGAGAGACTACCGCCCGACAAAGAATTAGAGAAAAGGAATGCACTTCGCGATGTGATTCGAGATCATTAATTACCACAAGAGAATGCGTCATTTTGAAAGGGCGCACGAAGCAGTCGAAATGAATTGCATCCGCGAACACACCAACGTTTTTTCAACGTTCTCTCCATTCCGAGCATGTTTCAGCCAGGGGCATAAGTTATTCGACGATTGACGTTGCGCAATTCTTCTTTTTTTGTTTTAGACAAATCAATAAACAAACTCGTTTGTAGATGTGTTTAGTTATTACTCAATACTGTAGCTTAAATCATGGCTTTTCCTACCAACAGTCAGTTTATGAATAACCTCAAGACAAGAACTAGCGTCCTTTTGAACAGGTACACGGAGCAGGGGACGAAATGAACATCCCCGTGAATGTTCTCTCCATTCCGAATAAGTTTCAGCTATGGCATAAGTTGTTGAGCAATACTCCGATCACCGTCAGCATAAACAAACCAATAAATACCTTAATTTGTAGCTGTGATTAGTTATTATGCTTTAGCTCAAAATTTCGCGTTTTACAAGGACAGTCAGTCGATGGATAACCTCAGGATAATAGAATGTGTCTTTTGAGCATGGTCCCTCCCTCTGCCCCCCCCCTCCCGTGCCCCATTATTCCAAGCGTCCTGAGAAATTCCATGTGCATCCATTCCATTATCCCTTCACTATACTCTCCCTCCATCTCCCACAATCTCTAATATCCTCTGCCTCTCTGATCCTTCCTGATCCAACGAATTTATGTACTGCTTCAAGCATGATGGGGAAATGGCCGGGATGGTTACAGGGCACGTACATACGATGCGAAAAGTTCCAGGCAACCTGTGGGTTTGCGATGGAATATAATTTATTTTCTTAATTATTTTTCAAATTCTAGCTTAAAATTGTCTTTCAATTATCTTTTCGTACAATTTCTGATTATTTTTAGCAGTGGAAAACCGAACGAGTTAGGTTTCATGGAACGTGTATAAGGGCATCGGAGAATTATAACCGGTTTCTGTAAAGCATTTTTGGGAAAAGATCCAAAACATCCGTACCTACATTATGCTATCGTAAAGCCATACCCAAAAAACGACTGTCCGAGAAAAATATATGACTTCCGTTGACACCCTATTTTCTCAACGGAAATGGATAGAGGGAGTCGAGACAAGCATTTTCTTTCCCTGACACTTTTTCTGAAAGTGCCAGCATCAAGGTGCAAAAGACGTTTGTATTCGGCTGGATCCGAACCAGTGACCTTTTTTGGCTACTAATTTTGACGAAGTTGACCCACTTTGACCACGAATTTGAAGTCGTTGGTCACCGAAATTTTTGATGAGATTTTCACTTTCATGGAGAATCGAATGAAAAAATAAACTCCTTGAAGTAACCCGATTTTTTTCAGGACGGCCATTTCTCGGAAACAAATCCATATAACTTTTTTTCAGTTTTGAGTTTCTTGGGACGGTCTTAACAGCGAAAAGTCTTATCTCATCGAGACGATCAAGAATCACTATACTTTATAGGGTTTGGACGCCTTGGAAAAAAGTTTTCGAGTTCGCACTTTGCCGATTTTTCATACCTCTCAAACTAATTTCCAGACATTGATATGTGAATTTTGAACTCAGCGTCCTCGACTTAGTCAGATAGGAAAGTTTGAAGGGGTCACTTTTTGACTATGTGCCAACCTCATGGTCAGATAACTCATTCCAGTCAGATTGTGTTTGTTGGACCACAGAAATGTGCACTTCTGCTTGGACTCCGTTCCCTACTTGAAACGCATCCCGTCATGGTGACTAAGCACAAGGAAAATCATTTGAACTGTATTGCATCAGCTCACAGAAAATCAAGAAAAGAAAACGGGCACAAGCGGTCAAAATGAATTGCATCAGAGCACGCACCACCGTTCAACGTCCTTTTCATTTCAAATATATTTCACCTAGGACATAAGTTGTTTGACGAATGGCGTTGGGCAATTCATGAATGCGACTGCGGTAAATATAATTCTATAAATGCCCAAATCGGTAACAGTAATATGTTACTATACTGTAGCTTACAGCCTTTTTTCACTATCTCCGACTGATGGATAACCTCAGTACAATAGCCTGTTGTTCTCTTCAACGGGGTCGCCTCCTCTCCCGTTCCCTCTGTCCCATCAATCTCAGATGTAATCACCATAACAAATATGGGAGAATATTCCTGGGAATTCCAACGAAAATTGTAAAAATAACACAGCAAGATCTCGCTTTATCTTGACGGACACTACGAGGATAGTATTTGGCTAGGGTCAAAAATTGTCCGGACCGACTTTATTCAAAAAAGCAGACCAACAATTGTTTTCACATGTATGCATCAGAAGAATCATTTATCTGCCGCAATAAATCCGCGGTGGTTACCACAGAGCGATCGGTCACATTATAGAAATATAAACTATTGTATCTAGTCTCTGAAATTCAAGGGTTATATTGCTGTCTGCCGATCAGCTTCTGACGCACATTAACCCGATAATTATGAAAGAGGATAGTCTCCGCAACTTATGTTATCGAATATGTTTCAGACAGGACGTAAATTGATAGAAGGCTGTGTTGAGCAATTCATACACATCTAGGACGAAATAGAAAATGATAAAAACACGTTTCCGTCGCAAGTAGTGATGATGTGACAAACGAGGTATTTCGCCTGCACTGTAGTTCACGAATGTGAAAGACAATCGCGCTATTTGTATTTGCGCCGTAACGATGAAGTGCGAAATTACATTCTTGCTTCATAATAACGCTTCATAATAACGACAAAAGTGTCCATTGCGCAGTTATCTTCCGTCCAGTTCAAGCTGAGGTCATTTACGAGCAAACACAAGACAATGGGTCCTTTGAAAGGGCATACGTAATAGCGGTAAATATTAATTGCACCAGAGAACGTTCTCTTCATTTCAAATATGTGTTAGCCAGGGCATAAGTTGTTAGACGATTGACATTGGGCAATGTAAGGCCGTCATAGTCTGGTAAACAATTCAATAACTATCCGAAATTATATCTGTTATAAATTAACATACTGTAGCTCAAAATTCGGCCTTCTATTCCAATAACCAACGAATGACGGATTTCCCCAGGACAATATACTGTGTACTTTTCATGGGGTTTGCATGGAGCGGCGGATGAATATTGCCTCAGCTCTCTCCGTTCGGAATATGTTTCAGCCAGGCATAAGTTACCTTATATCTACAAAAGCGTAATGTCTGTCACGGCGTCCGTCCGTCGTTCCGTCGCTCCGTCCGTCACACTTTTCCCGAAAACCCCTTCAAAATGGTCGTGGAGGGTCAAATAAAAAACCAATCGATAGTACTCGGCTCGGCGAGACAAGTTCAACCGTAACCCAACCTACCGTATCCCAGCTACAGTAACCATACAGTAACCTACAGTAACCCACACAAAAATTCAAAATGCTCCAATCGCCTCCATTTATTTTCACCCCATTTCCCAAATCGACCACGGCGATTCCAAAAATCGTATTCCCGACTACCGTATCCGACAGTAACCTATCGTAATCCTACCGTAACTAGCCCAAAAATTTCAAAATGGTCCAATCGCCGCCATTTTCACCCCATACCCCAAATCGACCACGGGGAATTCAAAAATCGTATTCCCGACTACCGTATCCGACCG
>JACMIF010003888.1:0-13483 GCA_014805445.1 Diplogasteroides magnus | reverse complement strand
TGAGCGGTCGTCTCTCACTACGCAGAGACGACCGCTCTGAGTGAACTTAGACGACTAGAAATGGACGGCTGGCAATAACGTCCCAAAAGCGACACCCTAGTTAGGAACTCGTTGTTTGAATTGATGGGAGAAATTGCGAATTGAGCGAAATGTTTCATTAAAAGAAATTATATATTGTTATCGCTGCACAAATTTGATGGGCTGTATTTTAGGCCATGAAAGAGACGATGACTGAAGAGACTGTCCCTCCATCGATTGAGGCTGCTGTTGATGATGAGAAGAAGGAAGGAGAGAAGGAACAGGAAGGAGGTACGGTAACCGTATGCAATTGATTACTGTAAGATTATCGAAGGACATCTAGCACGAAGACAGCGCAATATTCTATCGATTATATTTGTTGTAGGTTGATGTGCGCTTATTTGTAAAAGCAAACAAGTGCTGCATATTATTGTCGCTGACAAATTGCTATCGACTTTCAATTTTCGAAAAAAAAGTATTTTTAGAAGAAGACAAGGAGAAGGACGATGAAGGGGATGGAAAGACAAGGTCAAGGAAAAGGAAGACTCCCACACCCAGAAGAAAGAGTACTGCAAAGGTAGTCTAACAATATGTCATGATGTCATTTTCGAAGGCACTTTTCATTACATCTTATCATGCAGAGAAAAGCAATTCAATAGTTCAACCAGTCAAATTTGAGCTCGCGGGTTTTATTAAATTCCGCGTTTTTGATATTTGTTGCTACGCTGGAAGGAAACACCCACATAATTTGTAGAATGTCTTTTCCACACTTATCTGACTGTCAGATACTGGCAGTTTTTCAATCAGGCCGTGAAGGAGACGGTGGATGAAGTGGTGGCTGCAGAAGAAACTCCTGTTGAGACTGAGAAGATGGAAGGAGAGAAGGAGAAGGAAGGAGGTATGGATTGGTTGTAGGCCACCTATTAGGCCTTAGAAATCAAACGTAATATGATCTATGAACGTTGGGAGCTATCCATATACCAACGCAAATGCGTATTTAAGTCACTCTTCCAGTTGTTCATCATATAGAGATGATGACGAGAATTGGGGGAGTGTATGGGTGGGATTGCGGGGTCGATGGGGTGGCCCTAACGTAAATTCGCACTTGTCCTGTCTATCGGCGCCCTACTATTTTCAGTTGATGATGTTTTGCTTTCGAAGCTCAACATGAGCAGAATATTGAAATATCTCAATTTGATGTATATTTTCTCAGTGTTTGATGCAACTGTCCAACAGTGATTCTTTGCAGAAACAACACAAGAGAAGGCAAATGAAGAGGAGGTGGAGACGAAGAGGAAAACGAGAAGCTGTTCAAGGAAAGCCAAGAGCGCCAAACAGGTACGGTAAATGAAATTGAATCTGCTCTTCTTAGATCGCAATTATTCTTTAAAAATATCGCACGAACTTGTCAATATGTTATGGGAAGATGTTTGCTTTGTTTATTCGCATTGACTCTATAAGAGTCACTCTTGCCATTTGCTCATTTGAAAGGAATTCTCCCTGAAGGAACTCTACGATCATTAGTCTATTATAACAGAATATACTCTATCTTGATTCTGGGCCATATTCACTAGTGATATCGCAGATTTGTCATGATAACATTGGCTTTCAGGAATTCTCTCTGGAGGAACTGGAGGAGATGGAGGGACTTGATGAGGCCTCACCGCCCACTAATGTACGACGTATTCCATTTCATCGTCGATCTTGTTCATGGTTTCAGGGCAATTACCTCCTAATGCACCGCGCATTACGCGTTGGTTATGTTAGTATCTTGTTTCACACATTTGACGGGTTTCCACTTCAGAACGTGAGTGGAGGAGCGGAGACTGTGGCTGAAGTGAGTGTACCTCTCTCCACCGAGACTGCTCCTGAGACTGAGAAGATGGAAGTGGAGAAGGAGAAGGAAGGAGGTACGGTTACAGTATGCAATGGGTTACAGTAGGGCTATGAAACTACTAATTACAGCGTAAGAATATTGACTTGGGATATCTATTTTTACTCGGTAGATTTAGCTGCAGTGTCTAATTATACGAGTGATTTTTTGGTTTAGGAGGAATAGAGGAAAATGTGGAAAGTGAGGAAACGAATAAGAGGGAAAGGAGTATTCTTGTGGAGGTCCCAAGTGCTGTGCAGGTATCATTTTGCATTTTGTAGTTATGCTGATTCAGTATTCTGTACCCGATCTTTAAACAAAACGTTTAGGGTATGTTAAGAATATTCAATAATTACTGTTGACACCAACTAAGGAAACCACCCTGTTACATGAAAACAGGCAAAAGACATAGCAAAGTAGTATTAGTAAATTACAGGAATTCTCTCTGGATTTACTGGAAGCGATGGCGGACGAGGATGCGGATGCCATTGGAAACACAATTCAAAAGGTACCACGCTTTGCGACCTCGCTGACCCGCCCAAATATCCCAAAATCTAACACCACGGGCTCGCTTTCAACCCCCAGTTCCATCGTCTTTTGAATTCTGATTGGAAATATGAGCTTTAGATTATGCCATCATTTGGATGATCAATAGCAGCGACTCTATAAGTTCGGAATACCGCGAGAGGTACCGGTGAGCGTTCAGGTACACTCGGTACTTTTCGTCGCATTCCGAACTTGTAGGGAACGACGCGCAACACATAAAGAATAAATCGCATAATTGGCGGTTATATAACGCAATGGCTGCTCATGAATGGCTGGTTCCATTACAGAACGCGGATGGAGAAGTAGAGACGATGGCTGAAGTGGCTGTTCCGCCCTCGGTTGAGGATGCTGCTGAGACTGAGAAGATGGAAGGGGAGAAGGAGCAGAGAGCAGGTACGGCGGCAATATGCAATTGGTTACGGTAGCTCTTTGTATCTACAGTATAGGATATGGAGCATATTTATATCGAGATCATTAACTGCTAATTTCCTGACTGTTTCGGGTTTCAATCATAGCATTTATATAGGCATTTTTATTGAATGTGTTCTTGTTGATGGGTCCTTAAGGACTCCTTATGTCGGATAATTATAGAAACACGAGTTACTGAAGGGAAGGGAATCATGATGGAAGAACCGAAGGCTGAAGAGATGATGGAAAAGGAAGTGATCAAGGCGGTGAAGAGACGTGAGTGCAGGGGGTGGAAGACACGAGCAGCATGGACATTTGCGCCGTAACAATGAAATGGACACGTACACCATCATCTCGTTGTTTACTCGGCGCAAGTGTCCACACTGCTCATGTCTTCCACTCGAGTACAGTTCCCTCCCTCTGTTTCGTTTACAGAACAGTGATAGCGTTATATGAAAAAAGAATTGCCGCTCTGATGTGCAGTGACCGATTTGAGCTATAGTTGTTTTGTATACGTGTATTGTAGTGTGAAGCAAAAATCTGTATCATTGTTATGTTGCTTGGCTACAGTAATCCTTTGCAGCTCCACCCAGGGAACAGGACGAATTGGCGCCCGCGGCTAAGAAGCCCTGTGTGGAAGAGACTCCTACCGTAGCCGATCTTCCCTCAACTTCGGCTGATGTTTCTGCAGCACCTGCAGCATGTGTCGAAGATGCTGCAACCCCTACTTCTGTAGTGAAGAAGAAGTTCAAGAACAGAATTAAATTCGACTAGGCCCTTCCTTCCCGTACTTCTTATAGTTGGAAGATGAACCCAACTAAACATTCCATCCATTATCTTTCACTCTTATTCATTTTAACATTTGATGTTGCTTTTTGTAGTTAGGCCCCCATTTTCCCTAAGTTTTGAAATTTTTGTCCCAAAATGCGCTAATTTGAGCGGAGGAAGATATTCCAGAATAAGCCTTATTGCTAGCGTGAGCGATTTTACTACTGTTATCCTCCTAACGTTGATCAACGAGTATGTATAGGAAAGTGGTTCGTTTATCGGTGATCTCCTATTTGTCGGTTATGAGTATGTACAGGGCAATTAGACGTGTTTTGAGTGGCATTACGAGTGCAAGAATGCATCATAATCCCTTTTTTTTAGTAGTGTGATTTTTGATTATGAACCTTTTCCCCTAGTAAATGGACAAGCTCTGCTCTGATAGAATTTGGGTTGAAAGATATGTGCGTTGTGGACATTTGCGCCGTAATGGTTAAAATCGTTATGATGTTATTTCCAGTGATGCCGTTGTTTTTCACCCCAAGGATAACGATAAGTTTACGTAGTGAAGAGCTTTCCCAGTTTACACGATGTTTTAATTTCATTAATAGTCTTACCATTGAATATGTTCAATTTCTTATTCCAAATTAATGTTTCCCCATACTATCTTATTGCAATTTCTGTGTTCAAAACATCTGTTAACATTTCCTGTTCTGTTAATAAAGTGTTGTTCTGTATGTGCAGTGCCCCTGATATTGAATGGTATGAATCCATTCTCATACATTATTTTCGTTGGCAAAAATATACCTCAAGTATCATGCCACCTGATCTGGTTTGACCTGCTTTCTGATCATTTTCTAAATATTCTGATTCTGAGATAACTTAAAATCTATGTGCCAAATTTTACAGTCAGGAATGCGTGAAGTAGTATGTTCTACGCAGAAAATTTTGAAACTATATATCTCACGAGTAATTTTTATGCGTTTTCGGTGATATCCGCCCTAAAAGCGGTAATCCCGATCTCTGTGGGATGTAGCTCATGTCTTACATCTTAGTCTTAACCCGCAAGGGAATGACCTTCTCTTCTAATTGGCGGTCGTAGTGCTGTTTGATAAGACACTTCAGATCATGAGTGGAGAAAAGGCAAAGACAATGGATGTGAAAGATGAAGAGGAGGGAAAGGAAAAGCAGAAGAAGACTCCTCTAACGAAGAGAAAGAGTACTGTAAAGGTACTTTTACATGTTACTAAATATAATTAAATGTTTCTGAATGCAATTATTTCATATATTTTCTTTCGCGATGTTAATGTGTGGAAAATGGGGCGAATTTGATAAAATTTAACGTGCGTAAGGAATTCATTTCTTTGAGTAGTTGATATAAACGGCTTACTCGACGATCAAACGAAGGATTTCATTAAAAGAAATTTTATATTGTTCTCGCTGCTCAAATTTTATGGGCTGTATTTTAGGTCATGAAAGAGACGATGGCTGAAGAGACTGTCCCTCCCTCGATTGAGGATGCTGTTGATGATGAGAAGATGGAAGGAGGTATGGATTACAGTATGCAGTTTATTACTGTAAACAGATCATAGAAGGATTTCGATTTTGTACAACAATCATTGCGAAAGCTTTCAAGAAAATATTCGTCGGAATGACCCTAATGGATGTTTTTTTTCCAGAAGGAGCAAAGGAGAATGAAAATGGAGAGAAGGGAAAGGCGACTAGAAAGAAGGCTGCTCCAGTGAAGAGAAAGAGTGCTGCAAGGGTCAGTATTTGAAAGAATATTTAGTAGCAAAAAAAAGAATATTTAGTAGCAAACTAATATGAAAATAACATGTGAGCATGCTTACTTTTGTTTTCAGGGCAATAGTGGCGAAATGAAGACAGTGGACGAACAGACTGCACATCCTGCAGCAGGTTCTGAGAAGGAAGGAGGTACAGTATGAAGTTGATTACTGTATTCATTTTGAAGCACATTTAACAAGGAAAAGCGCGATTTATCGATTTTCTTCCTGTTAGATGCGACCATCCTGCAGGAACTTGTTGGGGGCATAAACCCTGTCCATGTATGGATATAGATGATTCTTTTTCAGAAGGAGCAAAGGAAGATGAAGAGGAGGGAAAGAAGAAACAGAAGAATACTCCTCCAACGAAGAGAAGGAGTACTGTAAAGGTACTTTAACACACGAATAATTTGTTTTAAGTATTTTTGAAAGCAATGATTTCATGTATTGCACAATCTTGACATGTAGAAGAATGAGATTCGATGAAATTGAACTTGTGTTAAAAATACTATTTATATTCAAAGACTAATGACGACTAACGAGGAGTTTCATTAACAATAGATATATAATGTTCTTGCTACATGTATTCGATGGGCATCAGGTCATGAAAGAGGCTGCCCCTCCCTCGGCTGAGGATGCTGCTGATGCAGAGAAGATGGAGGGGGAGAAGGAGCAGGAAGGAGGTATGGCTACAGTATATAGTTGGTTACTGTAAACATATTATGACAGAATGATTTCGTACAGCACTCAGTTCGAAGGCTTTCAAGAAAATATGTTTGATTCCTTTAAAAAATGATTTTTCAGAGGGACCAAAGGAGAAGGGAAAGGCAACTAGAAAGAAGGCTACTCCAGTGAAAAGAAAGAGTGCTGCAAAGGCTACTCCAGTGAAAAGGAAAAGTGCTGCAAAGGCTACTCCAGTTAAAAGGAAAAGTGCTGCAAAGGCTACTCCCGTGAAGAGAAAGAGTGCTGCAAAGGTAAGTATATGCAAGACGATAGAACAGATAAAGGGGAGAAAGTACAGCGGCAGAATTTGTATAATGACATTCCACTTCAGCGCAAGAGTGGGAAAACGAAGACAGTGGCCGATGAGACTGTAGCAGATACTGAGAAGGAAGGAGGTACAGTATAATGTCGTTTGTTGTATTCGTTTTCTTGTAACAAGGAAACAGCACAACTTATCGATTTTTTAATTGTTACATGTTTAGAAGAAGACAAGGAGAATGACAATGAAGAGGATGGAAAGACAAGGACGAAGAAGAGGAGTACTCCTTCGAGAAGAAAGAGTACTGCAATGGTACTGTAGCCTAAACATGTGTCATCTGTCAACATGGTGGGATTATTTTCGAAGACACTTTTCATCGGGGCTATGTAACGACGTACGCATGGAATTTCACGCGTTGCGGCTGTCGGCATTTCAGTGAAATTAATTGTTCTTGAAAAAAAAACAATTGCAAAAGGTTATGCAAATACCGTCCAGTGCATTTCTCACATAGCGCAGTGGTTGTGCATCTATCTTTTGTGCAATCGTTATCCTTCCCTTTTCATTACTTGTTTCGCACTATTTATGCATAGAAATCGTTATTATTGACATCCTGTCTCTGTATGCTCATGATTTCTGTTGTAAATTGCATTGCAGGCCGTGGATGCCCCTAAAATTCCTCCATCCAGGAAGGGCCGACGACAGAGTAGAACCCCTAAGCGATTGGACAATAGCCACCCTAGCAGTGTAAGTCATCTCGACCATTATTTGAGTCCAGCACAACTCTATGATCTTGTTTAGGCCCCTGTCCCTGTCCCATCAGCAGTTGAAACGCAGTGGTCGGAGTCATTCGTACGTTTTCTACTTTCCAAAATTTGCTTTGCTTATCAAATCCTCCGGACACCTTTTTTTCGAAAACCTTAGTCGACGGAGTTGTTTTTTCCCGACCTGTGGGCCTGAACACGAAGATATACCCAATTGCGCGCAGACATTTCCGTACACGATTTTATGAACATTTCCTCTGTTTGGCAAGTGCATTTGTGCGCAGATGGCATACATGACCACGGTTGTCTACGTAGACAGGCAGGCACTCGGCGGCATCGCTCGGCCGCATCGCTCATAGGCTAGAGGGAGGAGCGATGCGGCCGAGCGTTCCCTCCGAGTGCCTGCACAACGGTGGACAGCCCTAGTTTACGTATGGCAGATGGGCGTGATCACGAAAAATGGGCAAAAATTCAGTGCTCGAATATCTCGAACACTCGTATAGGCTCCCCGCACTTTCGAAAAATATCTTTATAAAACTAGTGTAAACGGGACTAACTCCGCCTTTTTTCGTTAAATTTCTTCTCTTCCCCGCCCTTTTTATTGTCCTAGTATCGTGATGTTATTTATGCACTGCACAAATTCACACAATATATAGATGAAGCATCTATATATTGCGAGTGAAACCTATTCAAAATCATGACTAATGGTCAGAGAAACGATAAAATAGCATAACACGCAAATGAGAGAGTGCGTGGGACGAAATTAATGGGGGGTGGTTCGTTCTCCGGTACAGTATTACATGAATAGTACTCTTTGCCCCTTTGTTTCAGTTGATTCGTGTGGAGGCTCCACTGGACTCTCCCCTGACTTGTGTGTACTGCAAGGAGGAGAAGGAAACATACAAAACCCTGAACAGACATCAGAAGACGTAAGTCATTCATATTTCCTTCATTTTTCGTTTTATCAAACTTAAGATTAGCATTTCTTTAACAATAGCTTCCAGTGTTTGGTGACAATTGAAAATTACGAACGTTTTGCTATTCAAATCGGCGCCCACCTTTTAAAAAGTGCCATATTCAGCCATGAGCGTGAGTACATCTACGGATGCAGTGGTTGCTCGTTCATGGAGGACAATCCAATGTGGTGGAAGGGTCTGGAGTCGTGTCTCAAACACATCTTGGTCAGTCTTCGGGTGAAAAACAAGATAGCCACCGACATCTACACCACAATGGTGAAATAGCCAATCGCCATCATTGTAGTTATTATGATGGCACAAGTATATATTTCACCACAATGGCGCAAATGTCCATGGTGCTCCTGCCTTTCACCCGAGTCATCTTGTGCAATAACGTACGCATACATGAGCTAACCCTTACCGTTAGACGTCGAAGTTTGGGGCATCCGAATTTTTAGATGTCGTATTATATTTATTGATCAAAATATGTATGTACATGTATTTTCACTTGAGATTCACTGCCCGGACACGAAGTTCATTCAACGGACGATCGAGGAAGCACAAAAGGTACGGTATAATAGGAAAGATATGGGAAGATACTAGCTGGCTAATATGTTTGAATCAAATTTGAAGGGATATTTGGATGTTGTTATTGTTTTTAAAAAAAACATTTTCTCCTCCTGCACTCGTTGTCACAAGGTGTATCCATCGTGGGGGGGGGGGCAGAATGGATGTTTCAGAGGATGTTATCAAAGCTGAAAAATAACGGAGTCACTCTGCACTTGAAATTATTGTCACGACCCCTGCACATATATGATTTTACAACGCACATTTGGAAAAAAAACTACAGTTTAAAAATATTCAGCACCAAAATCTCAAAAAATTAGACGTTTTGCAGGCTCGAGAGAATGGCGAAATCAATCTGAGGAATGCGTTCGGACCACCTTCGAAGATTGTAAGTGAAGTCAAATTGTTCATTTTCAATTTAAAAGTCTGTAAATGCTGAATTTAGTTTAATTTCTTCCAGTGCAAAACGTGAACAAATCACTTTTATGATTTAAAAAAAGCCCATGTGATTTGTGTGATCGGATGGAAGCACGAAAATTTACAATGTTCTATGCTAGCGGACCACGCAAAATGAAAAAAAAATACTACAAGTACGTCCCAGTGACGTTCCCGTTTCTGGATCGGATGTACTGTTACCCTGGGCCCTATTATTGTTTAACAGACATCTACTGTAAGGGTGGACCACCCCTTGTACAGTTTCTCAACTTTAGATGTCCGAATTCGCTGAAAACTTGGTTTTAGGGTAAATCGACCGTGTAGATCACGAATTTGAGGTCGGTTTGAGATGAAAATGTTTCGTTGCCTCAGGGCATGACAAAAATATGTAAATTCGTCAAAAATTGGACATAAATCCGATTTGTACAGTCGATGAGGCTTTCAAATTCTGGTCCCTAGGACACATAATGTTATAAATATGAGACGTGTAGCTTCATTTTGAAGCCCATTTTGAGCTCATTGAAATTTTCAAACGGCTGTCATGTAAAATATTTGCACCAACGTCAACGAGATTCCATCATTTTTGGAATTTTTGCACTCTATTACCCCTGATATATGAAAATCAGGAAAATCGGAGGTGACTGTTTTGCTCCACAGTAGTGAGATTTTGCTCATTTCGTGGACATTGTTGTTTTTTCGCGCGCGCACCTCTTCCAACCATCCTTCTCCCTATCCTTGTCAACGCAAGCGTCTCATATTCCGGTGTTGCAATGAGCAAAATTTATTTTACGGACTGGCATCAAGAGCAGCAGGCTATGATGCTTAGATCCTTTGTTAAGAATTTTCAAAACATCCATGTCGTGAGATGGCGATACGGACATCGCTCATTGAGGATTTTTTAAAGTGAAAACCAGTCTTCACTGAGGTACATGCATGACAGTAATGGACAGAACTACAATAGTATACAATAAAGGAGTTATTCTACCTGAGGAAAAATGGGCGAATTTTTAAATGAGTGATGTCCGTATCGCCATCTCACGACATTCATGTTTTGAAAATTCTTAACAAAGGATCTAAGCATCATAGCCTGCTGCTCTTGATGCCAGTCCGTAAAGCAAATTTTGCTCATTGCAACACCGGAATATGAGACGCTTGCGTTGACAAGGAGAGGGGTAGGGAGAGGGAGGGTAGAAGAGCGCGCGCGAAAAAACGACTGTCCACGAAATGAGCAAAATCTCACTACTGTGGAGCAAAACAGTCACCTCCGATTTTCTTGATTTTCATATATCAGGGGTAATCGAGTGCAAAAATTCCAAAAATGATGGAATCTCGTTGATGTTAGTGCAAATATTTTACACGACAGCCGTTTGAAAATTTCAATGGGCTCAAAATGGGCTTCAAAATGAAGCTACATGTCTCTTTTATAACATTATGAGTCCTAGGGACCAGAATTCGAAAGCCTCATCGATTGTACAAATCGGATTTATGTCCAATTTTTGACGAATTTACGGATTTTTTTTCATGCCCTGAGGCAACGAAACATTTTGATCTCAAACTGACCTCAGATTCATGATCTACGGGGTCGATTTACCCTAAAACCAAGTTTTCAGCGAATTCGGACACCTAAAGTTGAGAAACTGTACAAGGGTTTAGCCTGGGAGGTCCACTCTTACAGAAGATGTCTGTTAATCAGGCAAAATAATACATTTCGTGTGATGCATAAACTCTGTTTTGCCTCCTTATGATATGTGATAGTGAGCTAATTTGAAGTATCCACCCCATTTCAGTCTCTACTCTTCGACATGCCAAACACAATGAAGTGTCCTTACTGTGACGTAGTGCACAAAATGAGCAGGCTTGATCATCATTTGAGGTATGGGGGGGGGGTTAATTCTATATCAATAAGACAAGTAGACAAGTATATTCATAAACGGTGATTAACAAAGTGATTTGTTTTGACTAACATTTTGTGAATTAAAATAAAGTAAATGCGTTGTTTTTGTTGCATCTTTGCATATGCACGGATACGATCATGTTAGGTAGGAACTGTGTCCCTTATTTTCACGCTAGTCTAACTTTGCGTTGAAATGTTTGCTTCGTCATATTTTGAAAATATAATAAAGATAGTAATTTTTCAGGGAAGGCCATCAGCCGAATGAGCTTCTGGCGACTTTTGGCTGTCGACCCTGCGACAAGTGGTACACGACACTGTATTCTGCAGAGAACCATGTCAAATACAAGAAGGTAGGGTATGTTCATCAATTATTCGACAAAATATCCGGTTTCAACATGCAACACGCAGCTTTGGGTGTGAACACACCACGTACCGTAAAACAGCAAGGGTCGTAGGAAATATGTGCTAGGGTCGAACCCTGAAATTGTATTTGCAAAGCAGCGTTTTCTATTCTTTCTTCTGGGACCTTCGAATGGCTAACATTCAAGCATTGTGGTTACATTTTATTAGAGAAAATCATCCAAAATTTTGATTTTAAGAACACTTTCTATTGTTTCAACGAATACAGTGAGTGGTACATTTCAGGAATGTCAGAAGCTCACGATTCGCAGCAAGGAAGAGGCAGCACCGGATACAAGGAACCTGCATGATACTCCGGGAAAAGCAGCTAGAAAGAAGGCTACTCCAGTGAAAAGAAAGAATGCTGCAAAGGCTACTCCCGTGAAGAGAAAGAGCACTGCAAGGGTCAGTATATGCAAGACAATAGAACAAATAAATGGGAGGAAAGTTCAGTGGCAAAATCAATATAACAAGTCGTTATTAACGTTGTTAGTCGTTATTAACGACATATGCATGCAACGCGTTACACTTCAGCGCAAGAGTGGGAAAACGAAGACAGTGGCCGAAAAGACTGCACCTCCTGCAGCAGATACTGAGAAGGATAAGGAGGAAGGTACAGTATGCAGTTGATTAGTATATTTATTTTGAAGCACATTTAACAAGGAAAAGCGCGATTTATCGATTTTTCTTACAATTGTATGAGGTTGGCTACGGGTGATTCGTTTTCAGAAGAAGCCAGGAAGAAGGAAGATGAAGAGGAGGGAAAGAAGAAACAGAAGAAGACTCCTGCAACGAAGAGAAAGAGTACTTTAAAGGTACTTTTATATGTAAATAAATAGAGTTAAATGTTTCTGAAGGAAATGATTTCATATGTAACACAATGATCTTGTATAGAAGAATGAGGCTAATTATGAGGCCGGTCACGTAAGCGGCGAGACGATGGTGGCCAAATTCCCGAAAGTATTTTTGATTTGCCTGAAATTAAAATATGTCACTCTACTAGAGCCCCTTAGAACCCCTGAGAAGTATGACACCTCAATTCAGTCTCATCGTCGAGAACGGGGGCTGCAAAGTTGCGGCATTTGATACCTCCGGCTCGAATACGGCAACTTTCGGACGTCATAAAAGGCTTCAAAGTGATGATTTTTCGATCTGTTTTTTTCATCACGTAGGTCTTGCGGGCATTCTCATTTCTTCTCATGATTCTTTGTTTCACCTAATTTATTTTCGAGCATTTCGTATTTTACAGGTAACTTTCTATTTTAGCAGTTCTTCTTGTAGATGATAACAGTGTGATTTCCGCAGGATGTGACCCAAACAGAAAGAAGCAGCACGAGGAGAGGATTCGAACGATATGCAAACGAAAAAAATACGTGGCCCAGTATTTGAGAAAAGTGCACTTTTGTGAATTCATGCAAGGATGTAAAGAAGTGACGAAATGCCATCTTTCGGATTTTCTACAGTAAGATGCAGGCTTCATCAAGGGTCAAGCAGTACCTTGCACAAGATTTTTGTCGGGTTCACTAAAGCAGGCATATAGCGGCGGTGAGGCTGAATGTCCCAAAAATACCCAAAAATCACAACCGATGACCTATGACTTTTAGTACCAATTCTGAAAGAGTATTTTTTGAGATAATTTTTGGCGCCAACCTGAGCTTCTGAATTCAACTTTCAACAGAGTTATGGTCGTATTTGTCTCATTTTTCCGAAATTTTAGTGACGATGTGCCATGTTTGGGATTTTCTACAGCAAGAAGCAGGCTACAACGAGGGTCGAGCATGCCGGCAGTGGATAGTACTTCAGTAGTATATTGTACAGGATTTTTGTCAGGTTCAATGGTCTAGTCACAAAGAGGCTGTGAGTGCCTGAATATGCGAATTTCTCTCAAGTGGTTTTTGAAAGACATTGCATCAAAGACCATAGCAACCGTAATTCGAACTTTTATCGGTGCCTCACTATATTTTTATTACTCCCATGGTAACCTCTACACTTGGGTGGAGTTTGGTCACCACAGGACCATTTTGAAAAAATGGCATTTTTTGGCTCTTTTTCGTTAATAACTCAGTGGATAAATTTTTTTGGGTGCCATTCTGTA
>JACMIF010003887.1:0-10014 GCA_014805445.1 Diplogasteroides magnus | reverse complement strand
CACACCCCCTCCCGCCCCCTGCGCCCGCGCGGTCCGGCCGTAGATCGAGGTCACTAGGGAACGTAAGTGTATTTTTAGTGGACGTGCCCTGTTGAGTCAGTGACAAAAATTTCAGATAAGGTTCACTTTTTGCTGTGCCAAGGGTATTTCACTCCCGTGAGATAGTGTCTCATAAAACTCAATAGATAAAAAAAGTTCTGCTCATGCCGCTGCACCAAGAGGCACACCACTTCTACAATTTATTTTGCCTAATCTTTTGAAAATGCTGTAGGACTAGTAATTTTGTATTAGGTTGACGCATAAGTTCTTGTGAATGTTTTTTCCACCTCGATTATCTTCCCACAGCCTGAAATTAGCCATTGCCCATAATTATCATACACTCCCAACACAAGACCTCACTAGTTGCCAACATCACCAGTAGAGCTGGCAGATGGATCGTTAATTATTAGGGATCGCGAATGAGTTTGCCGATCACTTGCCGATCACTCACAAGGAAAGCACCGGAGACCCCCCATAACATGTGAACAATTAATCATAAGGGATGGAAGTAGACCCCTTGGGGTAGTCTCCGAAAAAAACGTAGCTAAAAATCAGTTCAGGGCCGTTTTCGAGAAAACTTGAAGTGAATTTTGCCCATTTTGCCAATTTTTATTTTTGTTCTCAACATACAGAAACATTGGAAAATGGCATTGAAAGTCATCTGATCACTTCTAACTTCTGTGCAGATCCATGAAATTACAGTTATGGCCGATGCATTTCGGAAATGCGTCCATTTAAAGCCTTCATATTTTACGATTAGTTTACCTATAGCAACCATCTTTGTTTTGTTCTCAATACTCTTTTAAACAATTTAAAACGATAATTTAGAAAGGGCTTATTTGAAACACATCATCTTTTGATGAAGTGGAGTGTTTCTCAGTCAGTGATCGGCAAATGATCGGCAAACGCGCATGTAAATTTTATGCATCGCGATCAATATTCGATCACTCCATGCAAAGATGCGGTGTTCATTCGCGCTCACTCATTCTTTGCCGATCCATCTGCCAGCTCTAATCACCAGCCTATGTCGCAATAACGCGCCGCGGCGCGCTTTTTCGAAGTTGGCTGATTCGCGCGCATTTTCACCACTTCGGAACGTTTTGACTCGCCCTGGCTCGGGCAAAAAAACTACCTCGAATGTGTCAACGGCAAAATATAGCCAACAAAACGAACGGTAGCTGTGAATTTGTTCTTCGCTCAAATCTCAGTATTCACGGAGTTACAATGGAAATAGTGGGAAAAATCGAAAACTTTTATACGTGCAGCTAGGACCTCGTGCTTCTCCCAGTTTGTGGGCCATGGCTAATATCAGGTTGTGGGAAGATAATCGATGTGGAAAAACATTCCCAAGAACTTATGCGTGAACCTAATATTAATCATGACCGAATAGCAATATTTCAACTTTAATAACACCCAGAAATCATAAATGGGCAAAATGAACGTTATTTGAGAAAATGCCGTTTTCAAGCATTTCCGACAACTTGAACTTCTAAACCGTTCATTCGTATTTTGGGATGTTAAGATGTATAAAAACGCAAATTCTATAATAAGCATTAAAGGACCCCTCTGGCGAATGTTCAACTCTTATAAACTGCAAGCGCAGTTCGATAGGGCTGGTGTTGTTGTGTTATTCTGCCAATATAATTTGGATAAAAAAATTTCTACGCGGCAGGAAACCGTAAGAAAGACGCATTGTGATTCAGGCAATTTGCGGGAATTCAAAAAATATTTTTTTGTTTTCCTCGTTTCCGGTTTTTCTTTGCGTTGAGTGGCTTCCAATTGCAGTTTTTCACCCCGCATTGACTCCGTAGGATTGCAATGGCTTTAACGATATAAATAAACGGGGTTAAGTGTTGCAAGAACGAAAAATTTGCCCGCTCTCTGAGCAAAGTTTGACTGGAGTTCTTACCGTAATATACAGATATTGATTAGGTAAAAGTCGCGCTAAGAGTTCCACAAATGATTCACTAGAGGGGTCCTTTAATGGGCATATTTTGTAGAAATAAAGTGATTGGACTGCAAAAACGAATTGCCTAGGCTAGAAATTAGAGCTGGCAGATGGATCGCTCAATAGCGCGGCCGTTCCCGATCCCCTGATCGGCGCGATCCCATGATCGGGAATGACGCCGATCACTGATCGGCAAAGGTGCAGTATTAAATATGTAAAAGCACTTAGAGTATCGCGGTTTCATTTTCAACCATACCCTCCCTTTCACTCTCACTCATTCTCACTTTTGCCGATCAGTGATCGAGAGACATTTATGAAAATTTGTGCAAATCCACTTCTTAATGCAAAACTGTCCCTCCCATTCACTCTTACTCATTCCATGCCGATCACGCCGATCCCTCTGCCAGCTCTACTAGAAATGCTTAAAGGGAACCGGAACACCAAAACGATACTTTCTATATGGGTATAATTTCACTAAAGAATAACCATACAACATATAAAAAATTTTATTTCATAATAGTTTTTCACTAAAATGCAAAAACAAGATTTTGTGTGTGCCTACAGTTTCCCGAAGACTTTTACTAATATAGTTAATAAATCATGCGAGTAAAAAAATTAACATTCGCAAAGTGCAGATGCTATTCTGAGCACTTACTTTACAATATGGCACACTCAGGATCTCAGAAAGTCGTATTTCTAACTATATTAGTAAAAGTCGTCGGGAAACTGTAGGCACGCACAAAATCTTGTTTTTGCATTTTAATGAAAACCTATTATGAAATAACATTTTTTATCTGTTTTATAGTTATTCCTTAATGAAATACTACCCATATACAAAGTATCGTTTTGATGTTCCGGTTCCCTTTAAAGGTACACTCCGGTTCGCCGAATATTACAAACTGGTTTAGACACGGTAGCTCCTTCAATTGAGCTTTACTCTAGTTTTTGTATCGAAATGGACTAATAGAGAATGCAGTGCCCGTTCAGAGCTAGGAACTCACACCCCCTATGAAGCCATAACATCAAATTTTCATCTCATTCGCGATTTACAAAATTCTAATTCTACCGTGTCTATGTCAGTTTCCGATAGAAATCGGCGTTACGAAGTGGACCTTTAAAATTTTAGTAGCTAAATCCTGCAGGAAAAATCAGGCATAGTGACAAATGAACATAGATGAAATCGATATCGTAGAATTGAATAATAATACTTTTTCAGAGGGGCGAAGGCTCAAAATGTAGTTACGAGCGCTTGAATGCGAATGATGCGTGGCCTCTGCAGATTGTTCCAGGCATGGGATACATTCAGAAAAATGGATTTTGGTGCCGATAGAACGAGCAGAAAAAGAGGGCCAAGGCTCAAATTCTCGTAAAAAATATAATGACAAAAATCAAACGAAACCAACGGAGAAAATTACGGTAGCATCATGGTGTAATTCCCGAAATGTCGACGCACTCGAACACACTCTGCGCATCTTTATCGCTGATTTCGAATTCGTTTGACATTGTACATCTTTTAGATTCGTTTTCAAGAACATCGATATCCCACGAAGATTCAATGCGCAAAGTTGCAAAAAATTGGCCAAATATCGAAAGTAAATCAATGCAAATATTCAAACCTCCACTCTCCTGGCTCTCCGACCCCTCCTTCTTCTTTTCTCCTTCTTCCATTCCAGGGTGCGAGTGATCAGCAACAGCGCCTAAATGTGTCAATTTGATAGCAAATGGATACAAAACGCAGGGGGCACAGCAAAAATCGCCCATCGCAATTTGAAAGAAAACCAATGCAAATATACAAACCTCCTCTCTTCCAACTCCCCGAAACTCCCTTCTTCATTTCTTCTCCTATCTTTCCACTGTGCGACGCCCCTGGAAGATTATTTTATCCACGAATAGCGTTTAACGAAATTCTCGTAATGTATTTGGAGAAACCAACACAAAAGTACAAACATGTTGTGTCAGCATTCCCCGAGTCCTGTTGCGTCACTTCTCGTCCCTCCATTTCTTGCTGGGAGAGTGAAATTGGACCTGAAAAGATAGACAATGCCAAGTTCCCACTGCAAAGTAGATTTGGAGCTCGAATTTTCGCACATTCAGTGCAAATGGTATGTCGGGCACTCGGACTAAGATCCTGCTACCCATTTGAAGCAACAAATCAGCAAAAACAAACGCAAATAAACTATATAAACATAATTTAGGCGAAATGATGAAAAACAATCAATTTGGGAAACTTCTCCCCCATATGCACTCGGCACACCACGAATGCTTCGCGCGCACCAAACGGCGCACCGCAAGTGTTCGCGAATTGGCTATTTTTCAGAAATACTTTTTCATCTCGGGTTCAGAAAAAAATGTTCAGCCGGCCGCCTCTGTGCATTCCGATCCACTCTCTCAGAAGATCTGTGCTAAATTCGTGGAGACAGCACTCCTTCACTATTGTAAATTTAAATTACTTTGCAATGTCCTAATCATTCCTTCTCACTCCTTCACCATCCCCCCCCATTCAAGGCAGTCTTCACTTCCCTTCCCCACGGCGATTCACACTACACTCAGAGAGTGCATTAGGAAAAGGCGCAGTACGCCGACGATTGACGGTGGCAGTTCCCAGACCTACCGTACTTTCGGTGCGGCGGTCAGTTCGCGGGGCGCAGACATGATTCTCACGGGGGCAGCTCCCTCAGCCTCATTACTCTCCTATTATCGGCGCGGCCACTTCCCCTATAGCGCAGTCGGTAGCGAGCCGCGATGTACACCCGAGAGGTCAATGGTTCGATCCCCTCTCGGTCTGTTTGGCCGAGTGGTGTGCAGAGTGAATGTACACCAATGTACCCCTTGAATCGCCGTGTCCCCCCACTCATCTGACCAATGGAAGAAGTTCATTCTGCAAGTGAATCATCCTCGCAATCTGAAGCAGCGGAAGAACAATTGAATCCTCCAAATATTCAAGAACTAAGTGCAGACTTAGATATATGCAGCACTTCGGACTCCAGAAACCGCAGGTGAAGATGCGTCAGAAGAATATTTAAGTCCTCTTCAAGGTCGGTCTGTTGACTCCTCTTCTCTTGCCAGTAGTCTAAAACACAGATCAACCTTTTCAATAGCGTAAACAGCGAGTGGCACGATGTTGAAAGGTGACGTCAGAGTAGTCAAACATCGATTTTTCAGTCGATATCGTAACCGCTGCTACCACAACCCAGTTCGATCCGTGTATCAACTACAGTGCGGTTGTGGAGACGATTGTACACGTGGAATGTAGAAAATGCAACTGCAATTATTCTCTCCAATAATAGGATAAGCGAATTGTGGAACGAAAATGCAACGAAAATGTTTTTCGAAAAAATTTAATCAATATTGCACTTTAAATTCCATCATAGCGATCTCCACATGACACTCAAGCAACAATGTTCATTTATCAAGATAAAGAATAATTTATCGTATAGTGGCCGTGTAATTGTTGATCACTTGTGGATTTCTCTCCATTAAGGAGATGAAGAATCTCAACGGAGTCCTTAATCATGCGGACATCTTCATCATGTCCGTTCACCATGAATGAGGAGGCAACACCCTCCACAATAGGGCTTTCCAACAGAGTGAGACAAGTACGTACTATACTTGCTATATTTCTCCTTCACAGTGATGCAATCGACCAAGGAAATGTCGGAGACAATTGCCTCCTGAAGATTACACTTACTTCGGGAAGATCGACTTCAACTGTTGTGTGCTTATCGATGACATTCATATATGAATACTAGAGTAGACAAATGGAACGCGGGATGAAAGGGAACGCATTCATTCCGCTCGGTCGACCGCGTTCCATGGAACGTGGCGTTCAAGTGAACGCGAGACTAAACATGCCATTCTAACTCCCTCATTCTCTTCTGAGCGGTTGCCTATGGTGGATGAGAGACGACCGCTCGAAGAGATTGGGGAAGTTTGAATTGAGTGGACCGCTCACGCCAATATCTCCCGTTCAAGTGAACGGGAGACATGCATTCAAATTCATTCCTGGCGTTCATTTCGTGCAAAAGAGTCGGTCGCGTGCATTCGCGTTCATTTCTCCGCGTTCCATCTGCCTACTCTAATGAATACACATAGTCTCTTCAACTGCCATCTCGTAGCCGTCCCATAATCTTGACCCTTATTCTGGTAAATGAACCTTATTCTTTCTTTCTTGTGTCCTCATCGCATGCCACCCCTGGAGTTCGCACTTCAACTTGGCTGAGGGAAACCAAGATAGAAGGGGGAAACTGAGGAAGGCTGAGTGTAAAGAGGGAAAATGAGGATGACTAAGTAAAAAGAGGGAAACTGAGGATGGCTGAGTAAAAAGAGGGAAACTGAGGTGGGAAGGGAACTGAGGATGGCAGAGTAAAACTGAGTTGAAATGAGGATGGCTGAGTGAATTATTGTGTTACCGTAATTTCGATGTTTGGGAAAATGAAGAAAGTCTTCTCACACTTTGTGTTACACACAAAGTTTTTATTTTCTGAGTGTAATTGGTTTTACTATTTTTCAGTTATACTGTTATGTTTTTATCGTTATTTTTATGCTGATATCGCCGCCTATTACTGGCTAGATTCAGTACAGAATCATTATGGTGTTTTCATGCTTATAATTGCAGGATGGGAAAAGAAAATCTTGCAAGGACATCGAAGATGATGTCAGACGAAGGACTAAACAACTTGAGATCACCGAGAAGCCGCAGTCTCTGCTGCGTCTTGACGATCCGGTTTTTAAAAAATATACAAATCTATCGGTTTTAAATGCTTAGCTTCTTGAAGTTGAGTGAGACCTTTTATTAGATTGAAGGAAGGGGAAACGGTTGTATTCTATCAATATTACATTTTAATTACAGGAAACAGATGTTCCCCTCCCCTCTTGTCCCTCTCCGGTTGCAACGCACGCAGTCCCAACGCTCTCTTTAGCCAATGACTTTACTGCTGTGACAACTACTTGTCCTGAGAATCGTTAGTTTGAACACAAATTTTCAGAATACGCTTTTCGTATTCGCGCTTGTAGCGCATTTTTATATCTTTATGCGGCAAATCTTAAGACGCCGACAAGGTTGGATGGTCCTTCTTGAGCGTGAACGAACTGGAGAAAGTGATGTTTCTAGCTAGACGAGCGATGTTGGGGAAGTCAGGTTTAGTATAAGATGACATTTTTATACCCAAAGTTGAATGCATTCTAGCTGTGGATGACTATTGCTCGGTACATCAGGACGTGCGAGAGAATTTGCTGCGTAGTGTTTTGGCCGATCCTTCGTGTAGCGCATTGTCTATTCTTGTTTGTGCAGTTTGTGCTCTTGATAGAGACAAGTCAGTAAGGTCCTAGATTTTTTGCAATATTTTTTTGAAGATGCGTGTGCGATCAAACCGTACCCGCAACTCTTGAGATCGAAAATATTGCGGATAATTTGACTGATGTTATAAGCCGCAACATGGATGATATAAATAGGTTACTGGTCTCTCATAATACCATAGTATTTGAAGCTCAGAGTTATTGATGCCGTACGTGAAGATGCGCCTATAGACTCTCCTATTTCGTGGCCACATTTCCGTCGAATTGTCTTGAGTTCATCCAAGTGCTCTATTCTCCTTTCGCTCTCATTTGATGGAGTACGGTACAATAGCGATTCTTGGTCAGTCTTTCTTGTGGTAAGGGATCACATCTCAAGTGACAGCGATGAGCATTGACCTGCTGTTCTGACTCTACTCAATTTATCGGACACGAGGCGGTCGAAAATTTGCAATTTTGTTGTTGCCGCAGTATTTTCTTCGAAACGTAAACCTAGCACAAAGGTTAGAGGTTTCCCTACGTGCACGTGGAGTATACTTCCAGATCGTTGATAGAATTCTCACCAGGCAGGGTCCCGATGTAACCGTAGTTGAATCTGATCTCATCGGCCATGCTTTCATAGTAGATTTCAATGGTCGCAAAGTAGTTGTACCCGCGGCCATTCGTAAGGTGCTCACATGATTGTCTTCCCATCTGTCGTTTATGAGTAAACGTGTTGCGCCTTCGCGTTATTGTGAATGACATGCATTGCGAGTCCGAGCGTGACACCGTAGCTGTTAACAATATGAGCCATTTATCCGAACTATCATTTGAGCATGAATCCTCCGGAACAGGGACTGGCAGCTAAACGGATAGCCGCTATGAGTTCTTTGGGGAGGAATTGTGAGAGGAGGGAAAAGACTCCAGCCAGAAGGTTTTCTCCCGAAGTACTGTCTCCTCGACCGTCTCCCAACAGAAAAAAGTTCACGGTGAATATTTAATAGGTTAACACTCCTAACCGTGTAATACACAGGCCACCCCTTCGCCTGTTCATTCACAATCGTTGCCAAGGAGAGGACAACAACTGAGCAACGCATCGGTAGTCCATATACGCGCATAGCCTTACACCCTTGTTCGTTGTAGAAGGTTGTTGCTGGTAGCATCGCTTCGCAGCAGTTGCGAATCGAAGAACAAAGACAGGAAGAGTCCGTGCAGCTGCTCTCAGTTGGTGCAAGAAGTGGCTTCGATGCCGATGCGAACGAGGATGAGCGGGATACAGCAGTAGAAAATGAAACGGATAAGGCTGAAACGGTAGTTGGGTGTTTTTTGTTGCGTTGCTGGTCCTAATCAGGTCGCCCCGTATATGGACTCTAAGACCAACTCAGTGGATCCGATCTTACTCGCGGCGGATTTCATTGATGCGAATACTACAGAGAATAGGGGTCTCCTTTTGGTAAAAGACCGAATTAATTGAGACTTGACAGTAGTATGCTGCAGGCTGAGTATCAAAAGCGCACGACGCGTCGTCCGACTGTCGATCTTCATTCGATTACTGAAATGATCGAAAATGCTGGATCGGAATTGGATAAAGCTGGATTGATGGCAACGTTGGGATTATCAATCATGGTAGTTTCATTGGATTACAGTTAATTGTCGTTACATTCAAGTTCAACAGGGAGTCTGCGAGGCGACAATTGCTGGATGTACGACGAGATATGGCAGCTCAGGTGTCTCAAGATCACAGTCCATTTATACTTTTATATTAATCAGGCAAGGCTAACTTGTGTAGTGAGAAGAGTCGGACAAGTACAGATAGTGTTCAAGAATGAGTACGAGGTATGAGTTAGATGGGGCAATGCTTAGTTCACATAGCCACTTAGGTTCCCACCTTCGATGGATCCTCTACGGTGAATCTTCTCACTGAAATCATTCCATCATGTGGGAGAATAACTGGCACGCTAAGAGTGTGTGTCAACAAATTCTTCGGAATTTCATTTGATAAGGTGCATTTTTCCTTACTCCAAAAAATAGACTTTCTTGAGCTACTACCGGACGGTCGTGAACAGCACACGCCTAGAAGTTAGAAGTTCCAATGCCTCCCTCCCCAATGGATGCAGTCTTTGTGTGGTGGGTTGAGATGAACCACAAGTGAAATCATGATTTTCGTTCAGAATTGTTCGTCTCGCTGTCCCTGATTGATGGAGTTGAGGCAAAGGAGGCTCGAGTGGAGGACGACGTAATGGAGTTGGCGAGCAGACATTGGGAGACAAAATGGTAAGAAAGGTCGCTAAGCAAGGGAAGAGGGAAGCTTTGCAGTTCTGAGGCTCGTGCGGATAGCAGTGATACGCCAAGAACTTCCCGGGGAAAGCGGCGCAAACTTTGCGAGATTCAGTCGATGGAGGATAACAGTAATGAGGGTCGTGACATAATGCCGTTGAATCGCGAATAGCGACTCATTTTGCTTTGTTAGTTTGCAATTAGTGAGTATAGGAAAAACCTTTTTGTTATTGTGGATTTTAAAAAGTTTTCCTCATCATGGTTATGCCCACTTTTCGTTGATTTATTGTTTGGTTGCTAACGCACCACTTGTTCACTCACTTAAAGGGACCATGTCACGATTTTTGAAGTTAGTCTCAGATGAAAGAGCACAAAATTCTGTGCAGAAAACTTGTTTATGCATATACTCAGAAATCTCTCGTTCTCGAGATATAGCGCCTTGAAACGGCGTCCAGTTACCAATCGCGCCGGGTTTTAGC
>JACMIF010003886.1:0-13495 GCA_014805445.1 Diplogasteroides magnus | reverse complement strand
TATCTCATTTTCGATTGCACATGTACTTACATTTGCCACTGACATTAGTAAATTAAATTATTTTCAAAAATTCTAAAAGCGCAGTTTTGTAGTACTTCTGAAGATCTTTCAAATGAGCCAAAAGATGAAGCTCTAGCTTAACGTTAGAGGAAGTTATGACCTGTTGCGCAAATGTCGTTTTTGGTGGCCGATCACAATTTGAAGTACACCATCGTGTAGTACGAATCTAGAGCTACAACATATCATAAGGATATCGATGTTGCACTACTTAGAACGAATTGGCGTCCAGTTGCGCAATTGCCGTTGCGCTTCCGACATAGACCCCTTTTTCACATTTGACATTTTTCCATTTTTAATTTTGCTTCAGCAGAATAAAGCTTCAACCTTGGAGAAATGGGAGAAAATTGAACATATTTCAAGGAATCTGGTTGGTAACTTGCTAAGTCCGGTTGCGTGGGCGAGCGAAGGTCAATAGTGCTTCACCATATTAGGACGATAAAGTGAGGAAACAATTTTGTCGTCATCGTCTTGAGAATTTCACATGTTGGGATTCAGATTTCGTCGCAGAGTTTGGCTTCTTACCAACTTCTTGATTTCATGATGACAACCAACATGAGAAAATCACACGACGAATTGGGTACAAAATCCTGTTTTCATGATGTTATCATAATACCTATGCGCTCATATAATTTCTTGCAGGATTAATCTCGGAGAACGAACAAGCCTGCTTGGTGGAAGTAATACAGCAAATGGGATTAGTAGTAGCCTACTACTAGTAGGGAACAGACTAAGATTGGTCGCATTCTAAAGATGGTTCAGTGCTCAATGTAATACTGGATAGGCACTTCCTCTTTCTTGATACTCTCATATGGCTAATACTAATACTGGGAGATTTAGGGTCAATTATAATGTTTTACAATCTTTCGGTCGCAGAGAAACTCTTATCTTATGTGCACGTGCACTCGAATAGATGAAAGGCTCTTTTGTGTGAATGTTTTTGCTCGAAATTATAAATGCATTGAGAAAACAGCTTATGATCAAATCTTTGTGAAACATGGAATTTCTGCGTGGAATGTTTGTGAGTGATAAATTGATATGGACACTTGTAACAGTTCCCTTTGCAGATCGATTTGATTGATAATCACCTGTCACTTTCAGACAAACAACCAATTCATCTTCAAATGGATCGTGAGTTCTTATACTCATTTGAGAGCGGATTTACCAGAAAAATCGGTGATCTTCCTATGTAAAGTACTTTTACTGTTGTCCGTCTTTAGGTACATTCAGTAATAAACAACATGAACAAACAGCAGTTTTCGCATAGACACAGAAGACGTGCAGTACAGATTGCAATGCTTCTTGTGTTGTTGTCTCTATTACTGAAGACATGAATTCGTTCCTTCCCATGCAAATCCATTCAATCTCTAACAATACGGTCGCATCCTCTTCTCGCTCATTTCCTTCCATAGATCAACGCAGTAACTCCATGTCAGTTCATCTGCTCAATTGATTTCAGGGAAGGAACGCGAGTGCATGTCTCTTTACGCTGTAACGATATATTGTCGTAGTTTTTGTTTTTTGTCTTCATCGGTTTCACTTGTTACATAATCCATATTCAAAGAATGGACGATTTGACAATCTGGAACGTGAAGATATCGACGTCACGCTAAATATTTACTCCAGTTGTGGTATTTGATTGACATGTCACTTCCATGTAAGTGCAGTCTTCGGCTGAATCCTACTAAACCTGAAGCCCACTTATGCGCCATCTCTCTTGATACTATCTAGATCGGATAGTCAAATTATGAATGGCAGTAGGCTTTTTAAATCGTATTGCCGGTCTTTGATTTTTGCTCTGATATACCTTTGGGACTGGACTATTCATTTCCCCGAGATCAGACGAATGTTGAATGCTTGCGATCTTCTTCTTCTCATATGTGAATTGAACGATGGCCAACTCATATCCGTATATGGGGGAAGTCTCTGTTTCTCTCGTACTCTCTCACTTCCCCCTTATCTCTCATTTTCTCAGAGTGATCATAAGATGTTGGACAGTACTTCTTGTATAGAAGCGATCTAGACGATGTTTGCCAACAAATGAGACCAGACAGGTACAAGTCGTTCGATCTATAGTGTTTCCGCACAACTTTTGCTGTTGCAGATTATGGAGAGTTGCCGTAAATGGCACCTTCAACCTATTCATCATTCTTCAAAAACTTTCCCTTTTTTATAGTTGATCGATTCACTAAGCTGTTTAGAGTAAATGGTCTGTGAAACAATTTTTCGAGAACTTTCCTTTGAGTCAAACGTCCTTTAAAGGCGTTTTTTCTGAATGCATTTAATGGGAGAAAGTTGCGTTGAGAGAGAAATGGTCGAGTGACAGGTGGAAAGACCAAATGGATCTTACTCCTACTCTACAAATAGAATTTTTCGATAGCAGTGACTTTCTCAAGTGCAAATATTCCGCCTTATTTTATTCATAGCTGATCTTGTTACAAGTATGTTCTGCTTACAAATCGCCCATGGGATTCAACAAAAGAAAAATCTCGAATTGATGGAATATTCATGTCAAGTTCATATGTTTTATTTGAAATTTTTGACGTGTTTTAGCTTCGATATGGCGTAAATTATGACTTTGACAGTACTGGTTTATGGTCGACTAGACTTCCGTTGAGTAGTTGTGGTAACAAGTTGCACACCCACTGATTGTTTCCTTCTCGAATTCCTTTCCCTGTTTTGGAGCCGTCGAGAGAGTGTAAAGTGATCTGACAGGTAGTCGAAAGGAAGAGTTGTACCCCAGAGTTGGAATGACAATCACTGGACGAGATATTTACACTCTCTCATGAGATCACTGTCGTTAATCGTCCTGTTGATGTAACACACTCTTCCCATTTTGGACCATTTCATTCAACTCTAGATGACATGAAATCAATAAACTCCGCTTCCCGAACCAACCCGAATGTCGATAGATTTACGGTTCTGTACCCTTGAGAACAAAGATAGAAGAGCATAAGGAAGCGCTTTTTTGGGAAATCAATCAAACGGATTTATTGCATCGCCTCACTTCTGTGCATAGTGTCAGAGAAATGAAAAGTCTCACAACATTTAGTCCCATCTCTCGTGTGCTGTATAACGGCAAAACCAGTAGGCACGTTTTTGGGCAATTTTGGCAGTAGAGCGAGAGAAACAGAAAGGTAGGGTGACGGAATTCAAACAATTTGCCGCCCCACTATTTTTTGTGAATCGTTTTGCGATCAGTCAGAAGCGTCCATTAGGAAGGCAATTTCAAGGATGAATAACACTACCTCGGTAGAATATTATTATTATGTTTTTACCTCAAGAAAACAGTCCGTTAGCACTACTACAAGTGCTTCTTTCGCACTGTCGTGATAGGAAATTGAGGCAATTCTTATAGGTATTCCCTTCTCTCGTCTCTTGCCCTCTCGACTGTACTTCTCCCTCTTCTATCAACTGTCCCATTCCGGTTCATGTAGCCGCTAACTCAGCTTGTCGTCTCTTCTTCTCTTCGTCTCTTCTGAATCCCCTCCTCTCTCCCTTCTCTCATCATCATCTTTTCCTTTTCCCTTTGCCCTGTGAGCCTTCCGGCTACAACTTGTCGAGATCAGCAGCAATAATTTATTCATGCGCGACTGTTTACTTTTAATTACACAATGTTTCAAAAGTTTCAAAGTTTCAAAGTTTATCAGTTGTTATATGTTAGTATACGCTGATCAATGTTTCAAAACATAGAATTCTGGCACCTGATCTCTCCTTTGATGTCCTTTTACCCGCGAGAAGCGATCGTTACAAACAACTTAACTCAACTTTTACTGTTTGTTTTCTCCATTCTTCGTCCGAAAAGGGGGTTTTAATAGTCGAATTTGACGGCGTAGGTTACTGTTGTGATAGTGATCTCCTCCTGTTTTCATCCCATTTCACCCTGAGTGTCCACAATGGAAACAACCGTCCTTTCTGTTTTTCCTCCCCACCACGTGCATTCGTTGTCCTGCACTGACCATGTGTCTACTGTTTTCAGGAATTGCCGCGTCCGTCCAGATTAAAGGTGTCTGAAAACAAACTTTTTCCTCTCTTTCTTGTGATTGGAGTAGTAATCACTGCCACAGAGCATCCTGTTGCATCACATTCTTCTTTCTTGTCATTTTTGTACTGTCCTGTTGTATTCGCTGCCTCCTCCCCTCTTATCTCATACCAAACACCAGTTGGGCGTTCAGCGACAAATCGCCTCCATGCAACAGGCTTAATCGTTTTTCCGCCGTTTCATTCGAGTACTCTGCCTTCTCTTTCTCCTCTTACCAATCCCTTCTCTCTCATTGCTGTTTGACCAGCCTGAGGGAATTCCACCCAAGAGACAAGGCGAATCACAGGAGAATCTCATCATTCACCGTCCTCCCCCTCTCCCGAGTTGTTGTCTCTCGACCTTCTGGACTGTGGGGAAGAGGGATGAGTACAGGGGGAAGCAACGATAAAGAGAGAGAAGAGACTTCATTTGGTTGTCAATCGAGAAAGAACAGGACGACACTTCTCGATTGTCCATTGGAAGAGATTCTTTTTATCCGCACTTCCAAGCTTTTTGCATGGATCAAATTGGCCGCTATTCCACTATGGCGTTCGTTTATGGTTTAAAACAGCGACGGCCGGTCTACATTTCCATACTCACAGTTCTTTTACCAAATGGCATCGTTCTAGACAGCCTTGGACTGTTATGTAATGGTCACTTTTCTGCATTATTGCCTGCAAGATCATCTTCGCTCTCTATTCTCTACTGAGCAGTCCTCTTGGGAACTACTATGCAACTTTGATATGTGGTTCAAATGAAGACACTCGTGCAGTTATCATCTGATTGGGTGATAAAAATGGCGTCGATGGGTTGACATATCACGTGCAAATGTTTTGTACTCGACCTATTCGTTCACTTTCTTTCTCTAGTCTCTCCTAGTCTCCAATGTCTCTGATAGAGTCAAAATAGCGTGTGCGCCAATGAAATGGAATGACAAGACAAGGGGGAAAGTGAAGGGTGAACCCCTCTGACCTTGAATCATTCTTTCTCCCTTGTCCTTACTCAATTACTTGTGTTGTTATGTTGCAGACAAATTATTTGGTATTTGCGCTGGTTAGCTAAAGAGCGGAACTGTACTCAGGAAGAGAGTCAAGGGAAATCGAGAGAGTACAGGGAATGAGAGAGATCCGTTACTTCCATACAGTCAGTGAGTACTGTGTTGTAATGAAGCGCATGATCCGGGTCTCTCATTTCTCCCCATTCTCTCACTTTTCCGTTGTCTCTAAATGTCTTTGTTTCTCTATCCTCTCTTACTATTCCTACTCTCTACCTCCTCTCGATACTTACACTGGATAGTATCAACCTCCAATCGGCTTACCTCTTTGCATGCAAATGGAGCGTGTTCGTGCATCCGCCCCCATTTCTCTGCGGTCTCTCCAGATCACGTCATCTCTATCTCTGTATCTTTCTCTATTTCTCATGTATTCCGTGCTCTCTCATGTCTCTGCTTCTCTCTTCCCTCTCACAAGGTCATTTTGTGCTCTGTGGCCCCCGTTGTGTCCTTTTCCCGAAAAGCGCAGACAAACATGAACTGCCAGTCGACAATTGACAGTCGAAGGGAGTACGATCTGTGTTCATATTCACGTTTTGTCAATGCAGACACTGTCGCAACGGTTCCTCATCTTAGCATCTCATCATGCAGAATGCATTTATTCAATATTTCTCCTGATTTCTACGCCGAAGAAAGTAGGGCTTTTATATCGGAAGTAAAGTGCATTTCTCATTAGTCTAATCCACTTCGAGCGGATATATATCGAACGTATAAAAGCAACAGCTCGTCGAAAATTAGACGAATGAAAAAATCGTTTAAGAAACCCTAGTTAAATTCGTAAATATCATCGATTTGAAGTCTCTGTGAACTTTGATGCGTATTCACGTTTTATGGTGCCTGCGATTGTTCAGAAAATTGACATTGGTTTTTGTGGGAAGCAGAATTTTTAATAATGTCACTTGAGCGGTTTGTGTCGTGCTAAACTTACCATATAACAGCCAACAAACTTTTGGTCCTTTCCCTCTGGAAGTCTTCCTCATAACTGCACTGTTGCGTCTCTGCAGTCCTCATCGTGTTACTGACTTGTCAAAGAAGTTTCACTCCTCCCTCTTCTCACTCAAGACAAAGTTAACAGCTGCTCTTTTGTCTCCCTCTCTACCCTCTCTTATCTCTCTACACTTCTCACATCTGTCTCGTTCTCTGTTTCTCTTCATTTGTGTACTCTCTCAGGGGGTTTGGAGGGCCACTGAAAAACACGCAGTATCTCAGTGGCACACAATTTCCGGTGCGTGTGATTTTCCCCTTGAGAAGTTACCCCCTTTTCATGCTTTCGAAAGATCGCTCATAGATGTGAATGAAGAGGAAGGACCTACATTTTGAGAGAGATTCATGGTAACCGCGCAATGTGACGAGTTGCATTTCTAGTTCTTCATATTTTCATGTCTTCTTTTATAGGAAGTGCATAAAACAACTAACTTTGATTTTTAAAATAATTACTTTTATGATGAAAAATTATATAAACGTATAAAAATTCTAGATATCTGCGCATTGGAAAGAGTGTTCATTTGACGAGAGAAGAGAAAGTTGAGTAGACGACAGAGGGGGTAACTCCTCTTATACCGTGCAAATACTTGTGCAATCTAAATCCGCTTGCCCCGCACTCTTCCCTTTTGCCTTCTTTTCTTTCCCGTTTGTTGTCATCTCTTGCAATGGAACATGGTTGCGCATTGTGTCTCTTTGACGCACTCTTTCCCTCTTCGTCGATACCCAAAGACCTCTCATTGAGCGTGGTGCCACTACACTGTCCTCTCCCCCTCCCCTTCCCTACTCTGTGAGGGATGTTGTTTTTCCTCTTTCGGACAGGGAGCTTCTTCCTGCCAGATTCCCCTCTCCACCTCAGAATGTTTTCAGTCTCACTCACTTTGGTCTCAGAGAAGAGACAGATTTGATGAGTAATCCACACATGACAACAAGCATCATCTTCAAATGGGGATAATAAAAAAAGACATCGTCTGTCTTTGCAGCACAAACTGACCACAACTCAATAATGACTCGAAGACACGCAAGGCCTTTCTTTCACAGGGGCAAATTTGGCCTTCTTTGCTTCTCTGTCTCTCTCACTTTCCCGTGTTCTCTCACTCTAACCTCATTGGTCCTAGGCGCGCTTTTCTTAGTGGTTTTTCCACCCGGTTCCATATCTCACTGTCCTCTCCCCCTGCCACTTTATCCCTCGATTCCTTTACCTTCTGTTTCTCTCAGCCTTTCTCAGTCTCTCTCCTATCCTGCCTCAGGCGCGCTTTCGCTGTAAATACGTACGTGAGGAGCGGTGTTCCTTCGCAGGAGAGAAGCACTCTCACTCTCTCCTCTTCACTTTCCCTTATGCCCCATAGCGTTCCAGAATCCCTCAAAAGCTGCGTGAATTTATGACGCTTTCCCTTTCCACTTCCTCATTTATTTATGGGGTCACAGCTAGAGTACCGCAGAATTAAATAAAGGCGATTTTGGGACTCTTCATCCAAATTTAGCTCCATGAGTGTTGCATCTCATCTTCTCTGGTTTGGGTCTCTGATCTCATTTATTGTTGTTGTGTTACATTGGGGTGTTTGCATTTTCTGTCAACGATCCTCATTCATTCGCCGCTATAATAATTGTCATTCACTCCAATTTGCACCAATTATTCTCACATAATTCGTTGCTTCTTGCTTGTTTCGCCAAGCAGAAAAATACTGCTTGGCTCAATCTCAAGAAACTTCCATGTCGATTTTCCATTTGACTCTAAAGATGCGGTCACACCACTTCAATCACAGAGTATTTATCTCGCTTACTTACCTCTCTTCTATTTGGTTTACCGGTTCGGGCACTGTTGCCAATTCAATACGCATTGTTGACTGAAGAAAGATCCCCATAGTGCATTCCTCGTCTTCGCGCTTCTTTCATCGGAATGAGCATCATTGTGATTGGATTGCTGCTTTTTGTCCAAGAGTTCTTGCTGACCATTCCGGATGATCAATAGGGTTTCCAAATCGGCAAAAAGTATATTTCTCTTTTGGAAAATATCTGCGGAGATTAGACGAATGAGAAATGCACTTTACTAACGTTTTAGAAACCCTACAGTTGAGCTTTTCTTTAATTCCTATCACAGTTTCGTTTTCGTCTTACTCTCAATGGTTTCATGCAGTCATTGACTTGGAAGGAAATGAAGACTTGAGAACACTCGTCAGAAGGGAGTGAAAGGGAGAGGTGGTGCCAGATGTTTTGACTCCATCAACTGAGAGGCGAGCACAAAGTATTACATATTGAGTGAGACCGAAATGGAGTCCAAGGACAAAGGCTATCCAGACAATGAGAATTGTCTTTGCCCTGAGGCTACAATGCTTTCTTTTGTCGAGTCCTTTGCTGATCAGAGATGACCGGTCTAATGTGATCTCTCTCAAAAGTCTGCACACAAGCCACACCCTTGTGCTTTACGAACTCCATTCAATATTGATACTTTATTGGTGAGCAAAATACAATTAGAAGCATTTCGTCGTCATGGACAGCAGGGGTTCTAAATCGGTACTTTTGGCGTGATTCTTTTCTGCCTCGCGGTCATCCCTGATAGACAACGGCGCTGCGGAGAAGAATGATGCCAAATTTACCTAATTGGAACACCTAATGGACAGTCGTGTTTTAGTCGAAAATGGCTAAATTCTATTTTGCAACGCAGCCAGACAATGAACGGCACTCGAGAGGCTCCAAATTGAAACGCGCCCATTCCTCTGCCTCTCCATTCCTTCTCCATTCTCTCACCGCAACTTTTTGCCTCGTTCATTTGGCCGTGTCCGGATGGGGGCAGATTGGACCTTTCCTTCCTGCAAAGGACATCCAGGAAACAGCCATTCTTCCTCCACGGCATTCATTTAGACGTAGGCTTCTGGACATTTTGCACTATTGAATCAACAGAAAAGTGTGAGCAAACAGTTAGATTAAATTGCTGAAATGTCTCCCTGAACTCTGTTGCTGTTCACCTGAATACCTATTATCCTTCGTAGATCTTTGGTCAAGGAAGTTTCGATTCATCTTCAGGCTCATTGCCTGCAGCTCATCATTGGCGCGAGGGTTCATATTCCAAATATCGAGCAAAATGACTGCGGCTGCTTCGTTCATCCTTTGGAATATTGGGTGTCCGCAGCTAATGTGAGGGGCCCGAATTATGGGTCTTTTCCCCTCCTTACGTAATGGACCGTTGATGTAAAGGCGCACTTCCTCTTCTCACACTTCGAGTCAAAGTGTGTGCTTTGTATGGAGAAAGCAGACCTTCTGATGCATTATGTCCCCACGAATATCGAGGGTGTGAGCATTTGTCAGCATATCCCATGTTCATACGTTCTCTTGTTACCTATAACTCGATATTTTTGCGAGTTGACAATATTTCGGCTTTAAATTGTGATATGTTACAATGATACTTGAAAATTAATCCCAACCCTTTCACTTTGTTAAAAATATGTCTGGTACAGATCGCTAAGCAATTTGTGTTGCTATTTTCACTGCTGAGCTGTCTTCAACCGTATAGGCACCAGAAATATGTAGACTTCAGCGTTGATTTGATTATTCTGAACACGCAGAAGGTTGTCGAGGCAACATTGGTACTTCCTTCTCTTCCTTCTCCTCAAAAACTATCTCCTGCCTACTCAAGATTCCAGAGAGAGACTCCTCTCTTCCGTTGAGAAACCCCCGAATCAATCTCCGATTTCCCCTTCTCTCATCGTTGCAATAGATACGGTGTACGGATGATGATTCACCTTACATTTCTCCACTTTTTACGGTATGCAGGGCATTTCACCACGCCTTTTCTCGTGAACAATTTTTCATGATTCATTGACCCCATACAGCTTTACTTAGTTAGAGTCAGCCTATTGCGTAGTCAATCGAAACCAATGAAACAGCGCTAAATTGTATTTGCGACGTTTCTCAGCGGATTTCATAGGTATTAGACATGCTTATACTTGTACAGACGTGAACTGAAGTCCTTCTTATACTCCTTAATCAACGTGGTATTAACACCTATGCTGTTCCCATGTGTAGTAGTCCTCACACGTAACGTAAGAAGACCTAGATGAGCAGGCCCCTTCCCCATTCCTCTCTTCACTTCACACACTCTCTCGTATTGCTCTGTCTTCTCTGTCACTCTCTCACTTATCAGTGCTCTCTCGACAGACATCTGTCTTTTCCCTCAATGAGAGATCATCATTATCCTCCCTCTGGAAAAGAAGATCGAGTTATTTGTTTCGTCTTTGAAGATTCAGATATTTCGTAATTTTACGTGTGATATAGGACACTTTTCTAGCTTCATATCATTCTTGAATCCTATTTTCTATTCAATTATTTGTGGTGTTTGTTGCTCAATCTATTGAATTCGATGTTCATTCACAAAAGTGCATTCCACTACTCGATGATGTGATGACCGCTTCTATGAACACACGTTTCCGGTCTGATTAATGATTTCTTTTGCTAATATAGATACGATCTCTTACCATTGACTGCATCTTGAATCCGTTACATACTTCATTACACATATTCGATATTATCATCGCTTCCGTGCATTCACGTGCCTTTGCATTGCTATGGATTTAGATCTCTTCACTGTCAGACAATATGATATTTCATCCGTGAATGATCACTTCAATCTGTAATCTCTTCTCTCTTCCACTTCACTGCAGACACGGAACGTCTCTCTTTTTCTCTTCTCCTCGTTCCTTTTCTCTCCTTCGGCGCACTCCAAAGGAACAGCAGAAATTGAATCACACTGGTCTCTGCCTAAATATTTCTATGCTCTGCTACTTTTCTATGTTTCCGCTCTCTAACGGCAATTGTATTTTTAACAGAAGAGTAGCATATTCAAGTATACATCATAGGTAGCTTATGCAAATGGAACAATTTGGTCGTCGACAATACTCCAACTTGGTATGCAATATCCATATTGGGTAGGCGAGGAATGATGTTATCGTGGTCACAACATCAATCAACGGTGTGATGTTGGGTTGGAGAGAAAGGGAAGGTGAAAAGAGAAAAGAGAGGGAGGACAAGTGACCGGTGTGATGATCCCATTTCTCGTGTTGGAATCGATATGAGAGAGGATTTCATATCATGAACAGTTCGCACATTCCCTTGCAACGCAGACAGTTTAGCCCAATTTATTCCTGTCCCGGTGCCCCTCATCAACCGATCACCGTTGTCCACTTTAGTCGCGCTTTCCATGTTTATTTCAATCTCATGAAAACCCGAATTATTATTTTTCTGAAAATTTCCTCTTTCTCTGCATGATTTTTTCGGCCATATAGGAATCTTTTTTCTGTTTGAAACAAAACAAAAATTCGCCTTAGAGGGAGTATTTATAGAAAAAAAGTGTTCTTGCGAGTGTATTTCAGTTAAAAAACCTCCATGATTTCCCAATCTCGACATGCTTCTCAACTCAATAATAATGAGCATATTTATCTTACCATTAGCATTAGTTGATCCATCAGTTCAAGTAGCGTCAGGCATTTCTCGCACGCCCATACTTTCGCGACTGCATCATGCGCAAATATTGTCAGGACTTGAGAATTTGTCGCGTGTGACTTCTTACAACACACGAAGTTCCTTGTTTCATATTCTATATCACTTAGCTATATACTAGAGTATCGCAAAGGGGGAAATTATTGGCAGCCGTTCATTTCCAGCAGTCTAGCTTCTCTAGGTGGTCGCCGCAATGTGGAGAAGAACGCTTAGGAATGAAGTTAGACGGATAGAAATGAATGGCTGTCAAAAATTTCCCGTTTGCGATACCCTACTATATATCGTTTCATCTTTCACTCTCCGTCGACTACCGTGTTAGTTCAAAGACAAATTATTCTGTAAATGCGGCCACTTTCAGATCACTCGAAAAGTGTTGCCATTGTGGAATTTGATCTTTGTTAGGTAGACCAAGTGCGCCTCTTCCTTGTCCTTCTGTTTACCCCATAGTCGTTTTTACACTCGCACTCATTCAAAAGAGTCACAGACAACTGCGCCATCCATGATCAATTTGTTGTATCTTTGTCAAATGAACACATGCGCCGCCAATTCACGGCTCCAATTCTTTCTTGCCATCGCGGCGCAAATATTATATCCGTGATTTTCACCTGACTCTCGCTCTTAATTTCACTCATATCATGCGACATTTAGTTTGGATATCTAGCCTCTCAATAGCCAGGAAATGCCTGGGTCCCATTGTAATACTTGTATGGCGCGCGCCCTTCTATTCATAGCCTCCTTCACTTCCCTGAAAGTACACATTTTGTGCAATGTCCTAATGTTTTGTCGTGATTTCCTTGAGTCGTTCACTTCGTGTCTCAAGTGAAGTATTGTTTTGCGTGGACCTCTCTTCACCTTGGCGCCATTCCATTCTTTCTCTCTTTCTCTTCATTCCTCTCACTATTTCATCTTTTCTCTTCTCGAGACTCTTTACATCCTCTCTAACTGCCAACCTTTGCCCGTTACTTCAATGGTTGTTTTGACCCGTCATCGTGTTTTGGGGTCGAAATTGCACTTTCAGTGACTCACTTTCCCTTGTTGATGTCACAGATATCATATCAATTTATTGATATCTAATCAAACTTTTTTTCAAACTTGAATTGTTAGATTATTTCCGGTTAATCTTTGAAAGAAGTGAAAGATGAGCGCGCTTTGGATTCGGAAGCCATAGTGGTAGCAAATCGAATCCATGGCATGGACTAGGGTTTCAAAACCGGTAGTAAAGTGTATTTCTCATTCGTCCAATTTCGGCCGAGCTGTTGTCTCTACCGCTCCGAGCGAATTAGAATAATGATAAATGCACTTTACTATCGATTTGGAAACCCTAACATGGACCAACGGTAGTGAGGTCACATTAGTTTCAAAAAATACACCGTCTTTCAAATAGATCCGCTTGAATAATATAGTCACATAGCCAATGATGGACTGATTTCTCATCTATCCATTCTTATTCTCTTATTCTGCCCTTCGATCGACACCTCATCTCGAATGATTTTTGGCTACGAAAACATGCCAGTTCGAGTCATTCTGAAATGAATCATTCTCATTGCGCAATGATGTTCTTCTAACGAATGCCATTTATTAGCGTGTGCTATTCGTCCCAGATGTTTGTTTGTTCGTATTCCGTGTTCGTTCGTTTTCTGGATGTTTCTCTGAACAATGTTCTATTTGCAGGTCATAATGGCCGACCACCCAGAACGACCATCAAGAAGTGTAACAAGAGGAGGTGAGGAATATTAATATTATTGGATATCTTAAGAAATAACGCGCGACTGCATATGAATGAAGTCTTAAAGGAGCCGTAAAGGGAGATTTATTTGCATGCACTTTCGGCGGTCAGTCTCTCCAATTCCCTTACTCTCTCGTTGTCAGAGCAGACCGCTCTGACGACGGGA
>JACMIF010003884.1:0-13510 GCA_014805445.1 Diplogasteroides magnus | reverse complement strand
AACTTGATATACCGAGTACACACACTCCATCTGGCTGACGACTGTGCACTCTCAAATTTGCGTGCTATTTCGTCGTTTCTCTAACCATTAGCCATGATTTTGAATAGGTTTCACGCTCAACATATAGAGGCAGTCTTTCAACTCCGTTTACACAATAATAACGACGCCTGTTAGTGTTGCAAATATAATTTTTTTCTTCAAAAAGGTCGTTTATCGGAAAGATCAATGGTCCGCGAGAGCATCACAACATGACGAATTCAATATGGACTTACGACAGATATGTCTCTACATGATTTTTGCTGGAAGCTATAATTTTCTCTGGCCTTTACAATTGCGAAGTGGTAATTATTATGCAGTAAAAGAAGACATTTGGCACCCGTCTTCAAGCTTTTGGTTCGGTAGAGAAACTAATATTGAATTCATTCCTACTTCACGAACAATGATAATATTTGGCTAAATATAAGTAATTGTTTAAAATAAAACTAATTGAAAATTAAAACGATTGAAAATTCTGAGATCAAGGAGCAATTCTAAAGAAACATAGGCTTAGAATGGGTCCTCAAACATTCGTTCAGGCTCTTTCTCGATGGAATTCGCAGTGTTTTCGATCTCGCTTTGGCGTTCCTGGGAAAAAACATATATTTTGGGTGGAAGTATCAGAGGTTTGTGAATTCCTTGCTATTTCATAGGACGTCGATAGTGGGATGTTATTAAAGGGACGGTCCACTCTAATCTGAAGTAACCTCAACACCGGACTCCCGTACGGATTGCTTTCCCCTCTGAGGAGGGAGAGGGCAAAGGAGAGGATCGAGGGAGGGGAACAGTCAATTAGCGCCTCGCTCAGTTCACTTTACCGCTAATATCTCTTTCACATTTGACTATATAGATTTACAGTCAACAAGAAAGTCGAAGGTCTTATCAAGACGTACAACTCATATGTTGAGTGTTTTTCACTATAATGACTTTGAACCGAGATTCAGAGCAATTATTTTTTCTTAGTTGAAAATTTGTCTTTGTTCTAAATCTCGGTTTAAAGTCATTATAGTGAAAAACACTCAACATAAGAGTTGTTCGTCTCGATAAGACCTTCGACTTTCTTGTTGACTGTAAATCTATATTCAAAGGTGAATGAGATATTAGCGCTAATGTGAACTGAGAGAGGCGCTAACTGACTGTTCCCCTCCCTCGATCCTCTCCTTTGCGCTCTCCCTCCTCAGAGGGGAAAACAATCCGTGCGGGAGTCCGGTGTTGAGGTTACTTCAGATTAGAGTGGACCGTACCTTTAACAAACGTTGATTCCTAGTCATCTAGTTTCATTCCTAGCGGTTGTCTCTGCGAAATAAGATACGACAGCAAGGAATGAAAATGAACGACTAGGAATGAACGGCTGTCAATAACGTCCCATTAAAGCCACGCTACTATTTCATCATGATCATATACGATCACTTTCGAAAAAAGTGGCTAATTTAAATAACACGTAACCGCCTAACCTGTATCCGTTTCTTCTTCTTTGCAGAATTTTCAACGTGTTGATGGGGCGCGAGAGTTTTCGTATTTTCCTCAAAATAAAAATATTTACAAAAAATGATATAAACAAGATATACCTGATCCCTCCTCTTAGTTCGCTCCAGCTCGAAAGCATCCGTCATTTGGGTGGCCACTATGTTGAAGAATCTATAAAAACGTGTCTTTTTTGCCAAAATCTCTTTTCTCAATACGTTCTACTAAATGCATATAGCCCCGTGAAGAGTCTAGACAGTAATTCAGCCACCACTGTAAGTACTATAAATATTCACAGTGTTCAGAATATGATTGTTTGCGTGGGATAAGTGTACGTGCTCACACATGTTTACAGTTTCGCGAAATAATATCCCAAGGTAAACTGCCAAGTGCGTTGCTAATTCCCTGGTCGTTTATTATACAGAGAAGGACATCAGCCAACATTTAGGAGCTTGCGGAAAATTTAAGTTTCGAAACAATGTCAAATGGACGAAGTGACACTACAAAATCGTTCGATTGTTCAAAATCTTCTTTTTTTCAGATATGCACTAATACCTAAAGAAGCCTTTCAGAGGGTTGAATTCCCGTGAAAACAGGTGTATAACTCACTTCTTCCACACATTCACTACGACGTCGGATGCGTAGTTCTGTGCGAATCGCACTTTCCGCGGTGCTGCGCCATCGGGGGCGGGTTCTTCCTGGAATGAGTCATTTTCATTAACAAAAATTCGTATTCTCCTGAAATACAAAATGAGCGTCATAGTTGTGAAATGTATTTGCAGATGCGCTATCGGTGTATAGTAATTTACCATAATGGTACAAATTTCGAACGGCGGCGCCCTTGTCTTTCATCCCATGAATTTTGTATCTAGGTTTTCAAACCTTTTCTCCGGTCAAATAAGGCATGAGTCGGGTTTGGAAGACGAGAAGCACTATCTCGAAGTAGTTCTTCTCTAGTTGGTTCTGGTTCTGCTCCAGAAACGACTGTTTTGCGTGGATCTGAAACATTTTTGTTATTGTTTTATGACTAAAATCATTTAGTGTTGATTATGGTTTCAAAAGCGGTAATAAAGGGCACTTCTCATTCATCTAATATCCGAGGAGCGTTCTGAGTAGATTGCAGAAATACACTTTACTGCCGTTTTGGAAATTCTAATGTTGATCACTTGTATTTGAAATTGTAACAGCACACGCACTGCACGCTGTAATGGCATGTTGTACACTATCGCCACAAGATCGCACAGTTTTGGTAGGCTCTTATGGGCGAACTACGCGTCCCTTGGCAAGAAAATATTTATGACATTGTACAATTTCTTAATTCGTCTCTTTCACAGCTGATTCGTCCGAGCGTGGGTACACTCCGCTCTTTATGTGTGTGCGTGCGAATGAACTATTCCGTGAATGTAGTCCTAGTAGTCTCAAACGAGGACAACTACATACAAACTTTAACATATTTTATGGGAAGCCAAAGATGGTTTCATATGGAGGTAGAATTTCTCTAGAACGTCCCTCGAAGTGTGAGAGATCATAGCTCTGCTGGTGCGAAATGAGCGCTCCATCGAGCATATCAATAGTAAATCACAGTGGTTGTTGAACCCTTCTAGTACCACGTGGTGATTAGCTACGGGAATGGAAGCAGAAGTGCCATTTCCCCGATATATGAATGGTTGCCAATAACAAGAGGAGAGACCTACAATCCCCCCTAGGAAATTCGACGAAAATATGAAAATGAATGAGTAATGAACTTTACGTCCTTCCTAGTAGTCACACGGTGCCCAGGGTGAGTGTAGCCGTTCGTTGTACCGTTATATATATTAAAATAACGAACCCTTCCGGTCTTTCGAACCAATTGCCATGCTCCCGTGAGATTTTCCGAGACGCCCAGCATGGTAGTCACCTGAATGTTATCATATTATACGAGACAGTCGAATATTTTCATAGTCTGATCCCTCGTAAGTACCACCGAGACATACCTTCGAACCAGTCAAATGTACCCTCGTAGCCAAACAATCAAGCTCAAATAAGCCCCGGATGTGAGTCATGAATAAGAAAATGAGATCATTGCTTTTGGTTGCTTTGTAGCTTGACAATCATGCTACACGCCATTCTTAATTACCTTTCCCCCTCTAGCATGCTGCAATTTGTTACAACTTTGGGAATGTTTTCGCGCCTTGGCGCGTATGGAGAAATGATGAATGCTAATCGAATTGCTCACACAAGACATGTGCATATGTAATGGTGTCAGAATATGGTGAGTAAGTACTCAACAATGATAGCGATATTTCATCCTACTGTAATCGACGACTCATAAATAAAACTGTCAATATCGCATAAATAATCTGTGGCGCGGTTTTGGTAGCTTTCTTCTCTATAGAGGTGACTTGTTCGTCTCTATTAGGATGCATGGTCTCGACTAGTTTTATGCTCGGGTGGTTTGTTACAAATGTGGCCGGCAGAATTTACAGTCCGTTGAACAAGAGATCACAATGCACGGAATCACACGTGGTCAAACAATCACTGCACTATACAGAAATGCGATGCTCATTGGTCTCTGGTGGGTGGGGGTCATAATGATTCTTGGCAAATTGCCAAGATAGTATTTCATCATAGCCTCACCTGTTCGAGCAGATCAGTGATTCTGGCTACGTGACCGCCGAATTTTGGCATCGTCAGCATCGCAGACTTGGGCGCTCGAGCAACGCCGAATACCTGCAATCAAATTGTTCAAAGGGGTGACAGGGAGGTGTTCATTTCACTATTATGGCGCAAACAACCATGGTGTGCACTAGGGATCACATTATGACACGTAATTGACAGCCGTTCATTTCTCGTCGTCTAACCTCATTCCTAGCGGTCGTCTCTGCGAAATGAGAGACGACCGCTAGGAATGAAGTTATACTGTTAGAAATGAAAGACTGTCAATAACATTCCGTAATGCGATCCCTAGTGTACACTAGCAGGACCTAATTAATGGTATTAGAGCAATCGAATAACACATCATAGTCTGTGAATTAATTAATCTTTCTCTGAAATGGTGCACCTGCAACCGAAAATGGAATCTTATTCGAAAATCACAACCCAAGGGTTAAGAAAGCAAACCACCGCGGTTCGCTTACACGTGTTCTCAGCATTACAGAATCGGCCCCCATGTTTCTCTTCTCTGAAACGCAATTATCTACGTGTGATCGGATTGGCAGTGTGTCTCGAAAGTTATATCTTTCGTGAAACATAAGATAGTGAACGCCAACCCTAACCGGGGAGGTCTTAAAGGCCCCAGGAACGAACTTTTAGATATCTTGCACTGCTGCCAGTGGCTTTTATGCCTAATAACCACTTACTCAAGAGAAATTGCCTGCCCAAGAGACCTGTGCCAGAGTGAAACCATTACTGGAACTTACAATTTAGAGGAATCTAGTTATCAGAAAACTGTCATATTGCATTAGACAGAAGTGGTTAATGGGTTCGAGAATATATGGGCTACTATGTCGTAATTCTTTTCCGAGCGCAGTTTAGAGATGAGATAACCGCGCTGCTGAGAAGAATGACGATAAATTTACAGATTTAGAACTCCAATAGTCTACTAAGCTCACCTGCCGCAAATCCGGCTCGATATCATTGACAATATCGACGAATATCAAGCCAATGATCTCCTTCGGCTCTTGGAGCCTCTGAAACAATAACCGTCATTCAGTATAATGTTTTCGTTACAGTCAATTCTCTAAAAATTTTGGAACATATCGATGATTCACGTTGCGAGTATTGATGTAAACGGAACGTCAGCCTCTATATGTTGAGCGTGAAACCTATTCAGAATAATGGCTAATGGTCATAAAACGGCAAAATAGCCGAAAAATTGGGGAGAGAAAGATAGTAGACGAAATTGAGAAATGGTTCGTTCTCGGTAAAATCAAGTGTGTTTACATGAAGTTTAATGGCTGAAAAATAGCGCGCAAAATACACCTGAAACGTTTCCCGGAGGCAAATTCGGTCCTTCTTCGATAGACCGAGTTCAAACGGATTATCGGATTCGTTACCGATCCAGGACGATCCGACTTGCTGAAAGAAATCATTTGATCTTTGTCTATGGCTGTAGTTTGACAAGTTTATGGGATATGTTTCACAGACGATATAACATCAAATACTCATAAAGTCGGCAATCTGCCAACCATATCCTATTTCATCATACCAACAAAAAATCCATTTTCTTGCTTTAGTTTTTCTGCTTTGTTCGTCTGCGCAAGCGTAAGCAGACACAAAAGGCGTTCCGGAAATAGTTTGTTATTGTACGCGCACAGCTACAGAAGAATGCAAATAATGTGTGCGAAGCGGAACTCGATACGGCCAGAAAATTCCGCGAACGCGTCTTGATTGCAAATATAGAAGTAGTCGATAACAAAATGCTCCTGGGGGGTTCCGCTTCATCAATTCCCTTGCATAGGCGCTTCCCGTCTAGGGTTCTCTTATAGGGATGTTATTGACAGCCGATGAAAAAGTCTTCGCCTCAGGCACGGTGCAACGCTAATGTTTCAAATTTCATGATTGAGTTTTGCAGTCTCTAAGGGCCTATTGAGCATTTGAACTCAAACTGTGTGTCTGTGGTCAAGGTAGCAATTTCTGTCACTCGGTTGTCAATATCATCCACTTAACATAAGTCGATTCTTGACAAGGGCATAAATATAGCATGCGGTCAGTTGCATCGGAGATACATAACATTCCCCCTGTTCCAAAGATCCGTCTTTTATTCGTTGTAATGTATGGTGTCTAGGCCACTTATGCTGCCACTGCGAAAGCCATTAGCAGAAAATGCTGAACGAAACAGCGCCGAACGCAGGCATTTCTTCTGTGTCACGTACGCCACTTTGTGCGTATTCATCCATTTCATCGCTCTACGTAGCTCTTGCTCCTGGCTAAAGAGAAGAGCGCCTTGCTTCATAGTGGTGAAATGGTTACTTGAGCCGTGAAATAATGGAACACCTGCCCCCAACTCACCATTATGGAGCAAATGTTCAAGGCGCAGTTGTCCTCCCCCCCCTCCCAACATAATTCACTTCTAAATATTCACCTTTCTACGCTGCACCTTGCACAGAGACAGTCCCATGGGAGTAGAGGCAACGGGATAACGATGTGTCGAAACCGAACAAATTGCTGAACAGTGGTTGTTAATCAGCTCAGAACCATATGGGGAGAATTACGGCAAAATGATGACATAACGCCTCTACTAATTTCATGCTCGGTCGGCTGGGCATTCTACCACATTTGACGGTTGCTTCACCTTCAGCGATTTTCCGATTCACATTTGAGGGTGGCGGAAAGTTCGTGAATTATGTGGTCGATGATGATCGTCGTTGATGTGATTAGGCGAAGTTCTCAGAAAACTCTGAACTGATCGACTTGGGGAACCCGAACTGACATCATCGAACATCACGTAAAATCTCGCCGCGCCTCGTTGGAACTAGGGGTTCTAAAACGGTAAATTTGTCGTCATTCTTCTCCGGAGCGCGGTTGTCTCACTCCAGGATAGACGGAGAGGAATGGCGGCAAATTTACGGTTTTTGAACCCCTGGTTGGGACTATGGTTGACGGTTTGACTACTTTACGGGTTGTTTCACATGGTATATCTTCAACTATGTAGATGGTCAATGATTATTGCGATATGATTAGGAGACAATGAAGTTCTTAGAAGAGTCGGCAGTTAGTATGCGAGATTGGTTACGTTTCACGAAGGCCATAGCTTTCGAGATATTGAATCAGGAATCAGAGAAGGGTAACGGAATTCGCATACAAGGGAATGCGAACCGACATAATTGCATATCACAGAAAACGCGCCTCGTGGGGACAATGGTTGGTAGGTAGTTCGACTACTTTATGGGTTATGTTTCAGGGCTACTATATACACGAAGTCTACCATCCGCGAAACATAAAGCTGTCAAACTGCCAACCATAATGGGGACATAAATCATCGTTGGAAAAACACACGGAAGTCTGCCACTATAGCAAGTGTACTTGTGCGCACGAAAATAATAATACATATCAAACACAAAGGAGGCTGGGAAAACGAGTTGAAAGAGATATGAAAAGACTATTTAGAGGGAATATGAAAGAAATGGTAAATCGACTATAAAAGGTACAATGGAATGAAGATATCCGCTAACAAAACTCGCGAGGAATCAGTTCTCTAAGACAGTCACACTAGGAGATTTAGCCCGGGGTCCAAATCCTTTCTCCAGGTATATTACAATACCTATCACATAGTCTGCAAATAATTCACACTGTTTTGCATGCCTATATATGTCATTGTTGGAAAATAACCAGAATCACGAGTGGAGGTAAGAGAAATCGCGAAATAGCACGTAAAAATGAAGAACGTGGTAGTTTCTCAAAAATATAAACGAGCAAACTAGGTATAATATTTCCGTTAAAATGCTGTGTTTATGGAAAACGAGCTGCTGAGTATCAAGAGTATCAATTAATTTTGAAATTAGAAAAATAATGATTCGCAAGCAAAATGAAGCGATAGAGAAGCTCCTGGCGCATCACAATCATAATAAAATGCAGAAGGATTTTCATGCATTGTAGTCATGAATAAAGGAAGAGCAGGATAACGGAAAGTTGATGTCAAAAGCATGCAATTCTGCGAATGTCAAAGATCGAACTATGATATTCGATTGACAATTTACAGAGATAATGAATGCGCTCTGGTGTAGGAGAATGTCGGGCTTTGCGCCACAATTGTGAAACGGAAAGATGCGCCATCATTTAACGTCTGAAGTGTCTTGTGGGAAATATATTCACGACTTTCTTACCTTTTTAACGGTCAGAGTTCTTCTCACTGCTCTAAAGTGGGCAAATCGAGCAATATAACGCGACTGAAACTTATCAATGTATCACTCAAATGCCCATATAACGCATTCAATTGTGGGAAATGGAAATTATGGAATTTCTGAGCTCCCCAACCTCGTCGGAGCGGTCTCATTTCGATACCCGGCGGCTCGGAAGAGATTTGGGAACCTAGTTATTCAAAAATAATGCGTTCCCTACTCAATTGTACTGACTTTGAGGTTGTTGTGGCGGAGTGAAAGTACTCGTTGTGAGCGCTGTTCTCGCGCGTACGGTAGCTAACGAACCATGCAAAAATAAGACGGTATACCGGAGCGAAATGACATTCACGTATTAGAAAGAAGGAGTCTTCTGAGAATGGACAAGGTAAGGAAATGGGTGGAGGCGAAACTAGAGACAGGTGATGTCAAGAAAGTAGGCAGCATCGATTCAGGTAATAACAGAGTGTGTGAAATATGGCTGACTGCTTGATTACTTTTTGGCGCATATGTTTCAGCGCTATCATATATTTGACGGTATGTGAAGCAAATTCAATAAAGCACGCATTCCGGTTCCCATAGTACGAAACCAGAAACACAAAACGGCTGACTGTGAAAAAATTTGAACTCACGATTGGTGTTCAGAGAATCGACGAAATAGCATAGTATTTCGAGTGAAGGTACCATTTTTTCTCTCTACTCACTGATTGGAAAGAAACCACTTGACTAGTGAAAGCCAAGCGCCATGGACATTTGCATCATTATTGTGAAATAGGCGGATGCCCCATCTTCTAACGCCTAAAGTGATATTGTAGGAAATATATTCTAGACTTTCATATATTGCACCGGATACCGGTCTACCACGGCTCTACAGTGGCAAAACCGCGCAATATAACGCGACAGAAACTTATTTAATGGCATATTAAAAACCTGATTATTGTGCGTGTCAAAAGAATGTAAAAAGAACTGGGCATCGAATCTATGTTTCGGCCATCATTTCTATATACTGAGCCGTTCTCATGGTGGTATAGCTGTAACTCCCAAGAGCTGTAAAATATAACTATTTATAAGACTGGTTGCCAAAGGTGTACAAACGCAACCTATATTCGTAAACAAAAGAAGCAATTTACTCTCGAGACATTACTCTCACGGAACAGTGATCATCTGCGTACACAAAATGGCTTCTATCATCAATAACCGTCATTGCTCACGAATATGGTAGGGAAAGGTTGCAGGTAGAAGTGCATTTTGCCGTCGTCTATTTCCCTCGGAACGGTCGTCCATCACTGAATCAGAATACATAATAATGCACTTCTGATTGATTTGCCCACTATATTAATGAGTACTTTGTTGTCTTTACAGATGGCTTGCTACCGTAAGCGCGAGAACGCTACACTCCTGCTTTCTCACTTAATTAAAGTACATTTGGCCTTCACCACAAATAATCGAGAAAGCATCTCGGACGGTCCCAGAACACAACACCAATACTGAACAAAGGACAAACTTATTGTTATTAGGACAGGCAAGGAAACAAAAGTTCATTTCTCATTCGCCCAGTTCCCTGGGAGCGGTTGCCTCTCTCATGCGATGGAGAATCGAGGAAATTAGACGAATGAGAAATACACTTTTTCAACTTCCTTTCCCTACAATAATTGTTATGTCTCTCGCTTTGTTCGAACCCCCGGGGGAGTACGGCTCCATCAAATAATATATACATTATAAGGAAGGATTCTAAAATGAGCCTCTCATTCGTCTAGCCTATGAGGACGGTTGCCGCTGCTTTCAATAGACAACTCCTCGTATGGTGAATGAGAAATGCTAATTTTGTAGTTATAGAAGCCATAATGACAAGCATGAGTCGAGACAGACAGCCTTGAGGGGAATGTTATTATGGTGACAATGGCAGTCGACAGCAAGCAGTAATGGGTGGAAAAGGTAAGTAGTATGACTGCGACGGCTGTTAGTTGCTATGCGCTGAGTCTGAGTCTGAGGGAGGCAAGAAGGGTGGAAAGGGGCCGGGCGGAGGGGAGAATGACGCCATTGTACCTGGTTTTCTGCGACAAGGAACGGGCGTATTGACGCAGATAGGCATATGAATATGAACGAATATGTCGGAAGTCAGCCTTATACTTATCTATGAGTAAGAGTGCAAATCTCATTCACTCGGACACAATAACTACACTTTGAAACACGTTGTACTCATTGAGAGACTACAAGGAAAGGCGGGAGACGGTGACGGGATTGGATATTCCGTCGGGTCCGCGTGTTCGAAAGAGTTTGCTCCTTGGGCCCAGGAGTGAAAACCTTCTCTTGTGGATAAAAAAACGAAACGGGAGTCTTAGCCACTACACCACACGGTGACGACGATGGAATTGGATATTCTCTCAGCTCATTTCGTGTGTTCACTTCCACGGAGTTGATTTGCGTGCTGTCGGAGCAGGTTGAAATGACCTGGGTTGGAAAGATCTAAAGACTAGCGATCGACTTTTCGGATCGAACTCAGTTCTCTCTGTTGAATGATAGACAACCAGTCGTGCAGGAGCACAGACAGAGAAAATGCAAATGTGTTCCAAAAGTCCATCACTCAGAAAACTAACTACCGCTAATGCGTAAGATCGGCAGTTATGCCACCCGTGACTGGTAGTTTCAAAATCAAAACTAACAAGCACCATTTAAATAACTGCCGATCTTACGCCGGAACGGTAGTTATTTCTCCGTGTGCAGTAAAGACTAGAGATTCTAGAACTCGTGACTCTTCAAATCCCTTTTCATGAGAAATACATTTTTATGGTTCTAGAATCCAGAATTCGTCCAAGAAAGGAGGTGCCATAAACCAGGTGCCAAAACATTGAACGGCTCATTTGACATTTTCTTCTCAGATGAACTTATCAACTAAATACCACGAATTGGTTGGTTGGGCATGCACGATCGCTCGTCAGCGCATAAAAGCGGGGGTAATAAATCATCGGTCCAATGAGGCTCGAACAAATCAGCCGCCATAGCCTATAGTACAACTCTAATTGTATAATCAGACTGAACAATGATGTTAGTAGCAATGTGCAATAGAATAAGCACTACGTCAAGATAATGATAGTTTAGGGCGAATAAAGCATTGAATGTGACACTTGTAAAGGTCGGGCGAGTGTGAAACAACAGGGGGATGTTGGCTGAAGAATATTGTTGGCAGTTTCACTACTTTATGGGCTATGTTTCACAGAAAGTATATAGGTAAATATTTTTGGTCGGACGAGTGTGAAACAGCAGTGTGATATTACATGAAGAAGTCGTGCGGAAGCAAGAAGACAAGTGGAAATGTGTCTCCTCTTTCGTATCATGCTCGCTCCTCAGCGCTGTGGTCTCTCTTACATTCGAGACACACTCACATAAGGGAGAGTTACTGAAGTCAAGTCTCTCCGGTCCCCACTTCAAACTCACACCCGACTACAATATTGCAGGTCTGTGGGGTACAAATGACGCCAAGCGCGGGTTTGTGATAGAGAGTGCGCCAACTTCTCCCACCCTCATGTCATGACTCTTTAAGTGCCTGACGCATATAACAACTACATTTGGTGAAATTATTTCACTGAAATATCACGGATTCAGGCTGAAGTGGTTGTCAAAAAGGCATGAAATATATCAATTTATTCATTTCGCGAGCTATATCTTCAAGTCTTGAAACTACTCATTTCACACAAAACCTCTTGAAACTAAATTGTCTTGTTGCGTATAAGTATCTGTATAGTCTCAAGTTGCTCGGTGCATCACGGCCACTTGTATTTGCAGTATGCTGACATAACCTGATTAACTTCTATCTGATACAATTTTTACCCACCTCAGACATTTATCCTTATGACTATGGTGAGATGAATTTGCGGAATATTTTGCAGCTAATTTTAAGATTTAATTGTCTCAACCGGGAACCAAATTCGCTTTAATGTCTGGAAGTCGCAGACGTTGTGAGTGAATTCCTGGAATGTGCGTATTTTTGTTGTTGGCTAACTACCCCTTGAACCGGTATGTCTGGCACAGTTCTAGATATTTAACAGGGGGTTTGCGTGTAGCCTGTATTGCTCACGAGAATAGGGATCACCTTTTAGTCAAATGGAGTATTACTTTTCTCTCGCGCACAGCTTAGACCTTTGGATTTCTAGATCGGAAAACATTTCTCATTATTCTCTGCGTTCGAAAAACACATTAGACAAATGCCAAATGGTACTTTTAACAGTTTTAGAAACCCTGGTAACCAGCCGTGATGTTTTAGAGAACAGATCGATTCGTCTTTGGGTCTATACGACCAGTTTGAAGGGTAGTTTGGGACAGATGCACACACAGACGGAGTTGATGACAGAGATTAGTAGTTTGTAGATATTATTGTGGTAAACGGAGTTGAAAGTCAGCCTCTATATGTTGTACGTGAAACCTATTCCAAAACTCGGCTAATGGTCAGAGAAACGAAATAGCACGCAAATTTGAGAGTGCACAGTCGTCAGCCAGATGAAGTGTGCGTACCCGGTATATCAAGTTCGTTTTCCACAATAATATAAGGTAATCTTGGTAGACTTCCGTGAGATATTAGAGAACAGATCGTTGTCTTTATCACCTGCTTCACGTCATGAGAGGCAAACTGGAGTGAATCAAACATGGTCTCTCTCTTTCGGGGTGAATGAATTAACGAAGCCCAATATAATGTAATATAGTAAAGTTCAGGCTAGATACCTATTATATTATCAGTTCAAGTGCTTAATCTAATCTGAAATCTCGTCGAAAATACTCAAAGTTTCATGTTTTCAAGCAGTTAAGAAACGATTTCTAAGTAATTCTCCACTTTATTGTTCACTTGCGATATACGAATAGTCCGGAGAACCAAAGATTATTATTCTCCTTAAAGGAGCAACAAAGGGAGATTTATTTGCATGCATTTTCGGGATCACTTCTCTCCAATTCTCTTACTCTCTCGTTGTCAGAGTAGACCGCTCTGACGACGAGAAAGTGGGGGAAATGGAGAGAAGTGAACCCGAAAGTGCGTGCAAATAAATCTCCCTTTGTGGTTCCTTTAAAGGGACCTTGTCACGATTTTTGAAGTTGGTCTCATATGAAAGAGCGCGAAATTCTAAGCAGAAAACTTGTTTACACATATATTCAGAAATCGCTCGTATTCGAGATACAGCGCTTAAAAGGCTCCCCCAGCTCCCAGA
>JACMIF010003882.1:0-13515 GCA_014805445.1 Diplogasteroides magnus | reverse complement strand
AAAACAAGAAACTTTTGTGAAGGAAGTTTGTCTGGAATCGTATGGGTGGAGAGATACAAAGGCTGAAATATCTGGAATTTCGTCATTTTGGACAAATCGACAAGATTCAGAAAATCATAACTCCTTACGCCCCGGGATCTAAGAATCGGCATGGAACTCAAAATAACCAGAATTTCACGGGCTTTAAGAATCAATAATAAAACGACCTTAAACAAACTCTATTTTAGACCTTAAACAAACTCTATTTTAAAAATCCAATTATATGGGAAAGTACCTTGTGGCAAAATGATATTTTTTGATGCTGTACTGAAATATGAAAGTTCTGGTTGTCCTTACGTGCAATAGTTCGCAGATACAACGATCAAATTTGTGGAAAAAATTGGGCTTGAGGCGTTGAGTTTGAACAAAGTTATGATTTTTCGCGTAAAATTGGTTCATGAAAATAACAAAAATCTATTTCTCCGAAAATACGATGGATAAAAATATGAGGATAGTTTCAAAAATTTTATTTGCGAGTATACTTATTGAAAAACTTTACCGCTTATTTTTAGAAATTTTTTGACTTTTTCTGTACCAGGACCATGTCACTTCTATGGCAGATCGCGTGTTATAATATGGATATACCTCCCTGCCAACACAAATTGGTGTAGCATTTTCGATTTCAGAAGTTGTTGACCAACCAGTTGATGTTTGTCGCCACATTCGAGTGCGAATTCCCCTTTCAACTTGCTAAACAAGAACTGACTAGGACGATGGAAGACGAGACAGTGGAAATCAAGAAAATTGATGACGAAAGTGGATTAGCAGAGACTTACACCTATAAATTGTCCAGCAGAACTGTCACAGTGAATATTACCAAAGAATTTCATGATAACTGCATGATGTTGTTGAGTTCTGCTGATATTCTTAGATAGACGATAAAAACGTGGGCATGTTCTATCGATGTGCGTGTCTTTATTTACTATTAGCTCATTTGACACTTCCCCGAAGTTCACAGTCCTGGTACTTGCTCCATGATTGTCGTCGTTATCTGTGCTCCTCCGAGTGGTTTGTTTCGTCTTAATCATTGTTGCTCAAATATTCATATCATACGTCTGTGCCCCTCCGAGTGGTGGCTTTCCGGTTAATCCTGTGGGTGGTGGAGGGGGTGCAGTGGGCGGAGGAGGAGGGGCGGTTGGTGGGGGCGAACCGAGACTGAAATAAGTACAAAGTCCATTGTTCGTCTCTCCGTGTGCGTTTTACTGCTATGACATCATCAACTACGTAAGACATCAAATGGCTGACAACCAAAAACTGCTGACCCATTTCAGTCTTTTCAGAAAAAATATAACGATAGAACTATCTCGGTGCAACCTGAGTGAGGAAATTGCGTCAGGAATTCTTCATCGTTGTTGCTCAAATATATATATCCTACATCGCCTGGCGTCTCCTCCTCGACGGCTGCACTGCATCAGCAAACACCTCCAGAACATCCTCGCTGATCTTGGAGCTGTCCTGGATCTGAAAGATTGGCAATTTGCCAAACATTTTCTTGGCACACTTCCAAGAAGACATTTATATCTTACCTCAAGTGACGTCTCGCTTCGAGCGAAAATCACCGCGGACAGGAAAGAAATGAGAATGAGGAAGGTATGCATTGCGATTTGATATGAAAACGACTATTCGCTCTCATTTATATATGGAGAAAGCTTTCTGAACGAGATGTTAGTCCACGATGTTCGGGAGATAGAGTCCTTGAATTGGCTCCATGTCCTGTCTACGCTCTCCACTCACACATTCGTCTATGAGTTATAGAGAAGAATGGTTGAACGAGGGCACAGGGACAATTCAGTATCCGATTCGTAGCATAAAAATGAGAATAGGGGGGCGGATGAGCGAGCCATCTACACAGCTGCTTTTACGGAAACACGCGATGGATCCCGTCGTTTTCCTCTTTTGACCTGTTCCCCCCTTCATCATGAAGAGAGAGGGAGAGAGAGCGAGTGAGAAACCTGATCTAGACAGGAGCATGATGTCTCATTCGAGAGCTTTCGACCGTTTTACAGTTATTGTCTATGACAACTAGAGACGAGTGCTCTTGAGAGCCCAGGGAGGTTGAAATGCCCGAGTATCTCATCTCAGTACGTGGTGCACACACGTGCTGTCTGTGTCGCGAATCGCTAACGTTCAAAAGGCACCTAATGACAGAAAATACATCTATTTATCTTTTGTTCAACTACACCCTGCAATGTAATCCATTATGGAAGAAGTTTCCGTCGTTTTACTCCATTTCACTCTATTCGACTGTGATGGTTTGGCAAAACGCCAAGAGTTTTTGAATTTCCCGCTTCCGCGTAAGACTGATACCTATGACAACATTTTGGCGGCGCGAGAACTTCTTGGCTGCTCCGGTGGAGATTCCTTTCTCATTCTTGAAGTTTTTATTCGTCGTAGCCGGTTGCTGTCTGTTTAGTGGTTACTCCGGTTATCGGGGTGGCCGCTGAGCATCTACATATCGTCCCTGGCAAGGATCGTCTGTAGCTGTAGCGGTAACGACTCATTTCTACTCAAGTTTCACTTTCTCCATTTGGAATTCTTCCAAATTCTTCCAAAACGGAATCATCCAGACTCATCTAGTCTACTTTGTATCACAATCTTGCTAGTCACAATCCACCTTCTTCAGCTTCGTGCTGGAACGTCAAGATTGGACTACAGCAGTGAACTTCACACCACCATCTACTCTTCGGCCGCATTTGTTCAGGATCGAGTAACGGCCTAGCCAAGAGGTCTCCAGTTGAGCATCTTTATTTTGTTCCCTTTGTTTGTTCTCATTCATTGCCTAGGGTTCCCCCCACCACTCCTATCATAATTTATTTCTAAATTCATTATCTTTTCCCCCATAATTTCTTTATAAAATTTCCACAATTTAAAACAATCCCCAATCGTGTTGCCTTAGGATCACACACATTACTTGAGAGGGTTACAGGGGTTTATCGAGCACTCTTTTTTGCCTTACAAAATCAATTACAGTCTGGATGCTCACGTAATGGAACGGATCTCTTTCCAGAGAGCGAAAGCGAGCAGCTTACATGCACAAAATGCTAATATTTCTGTATGAATCGTCGTAAATGACAACTACACAGTAAAAATGGTTACATGGTACCCACATTGGCGGGTGGACAACAAATGATACCAGAGATTATTAGTCTGGTAGACGGTTTCAGCAATGGTCAATGCTTCTTCACGTCAAGTTGAAAAACATAGATGTGAGTAATTATTCTCTCACAGAATGCGTGATAAATACGAATTCTGTGTAATCGATAGGCGTTTTAGGTATAATATATCATTTATATAATAAAGAAAAGAAGGGCTGGTGTTAAATAAAGTTTTCGCACTTCTTTCGTTTATTTCCCTCCCTACCCATCCCCTAAACACATGTCGGGAGGTTCTCTTTCACTTTTCACTAATTTTCTAAGCCGAATTATTCACGTGCGGTCGACCACAGTTGACCCTAATTACTCACATCTATTTCCATGATCTGTCGGCGTCCATTGAAATTTGAAAGGGAAATCGAAAAATGATAATTCTCACTTCGCAGAGACACCAACTATGAATGAAGTTAGACAGCTAGAAATAACCGGCTGTCAATATTGTATCCGTTTCGCGGTCTCTAAACCGCAGACATCGTTTGCAGTCCTTTTTGGTATAATAGGACTCCTCCTCCTCCTCCTCCTCCTCTCAATTTCAGTCATGACATTCTGGATTACCATCCTCTGCAAAAAGGCGTCACAAATGTGCAATTTTTGCAGATTACGATATCTCCGTATCGTAATCTGCAAAAATGATCTTAAAAAAGAGCACATTGCCAAAATGGAATTCATTTGAAAGGATTACAAAATTGTTTCAGACCATATCCCATCAGCATGTTGATTGGGGTACCCATACATACCTCCTTCCAGGAAAAGATCATATTTTTCCAACTTTTCCACTGCAGATGTTGATGTTAGCTTGTGACGAACAATAGTGTCCCTTAATTATCTGGCCAAAGATAAGCTCACCTAAATACTCTCTGTATCTGTGAATGGGAGAATACGGTGGTACTAGGATTGGAATTGCCAACCCTTACACTTTACGATAAGACCGAGCATTAAAGGAGCCACAAAGGGAGATTGTTTTGCATGCACTTTACGGGTTCACTTCTCTCCATTCCCCACTTTCTCGTCGTCAGAGCGGTCTACTCTGACAACGAGAGAGCAAGGGAATTGGAGAGAAGTGATCCCGTAAGTGCATGCAATTAATCTCCCTTTGTGGCTCCTTTAATGCAGCTAATTGCTGATCAACAGCTCCGTTGTAAATGATCCGATAACGGTTGTGCAATAGTAAAGATGAAGAATTAGATAAGATCAAAAAGAAGGTTAAAATTTTCCTTGTTTGGTGATTCAGAAAGATTCACCGAAAGATAGAATAATCGGTACAAATAAAAGAAGTCAACAACAGCTTGTTCATTCTTAGGCAAAAATGTCGCCGGCCATTTTCGTGGCGAACCACGACGGCTGGATCAACAGTCTGGTGCTCTTCCGACACAGATAATCGGATGGCGCTCCCTTGCAATTTAATGTTGTTGCCACCTCGTTCATTATCGATTTCATGATTGACATGCTCAGTACATTCACGGTCTGTGTTCCCTTATGTGCTATTGTCTCTTCGTAGAAGTATTCGCGCACGACAAGCGAGCTATGGATATTTACGCCATAATATTAGATATTCGATAATGCATCGGTTCATTTAACCATTGCGATGCAAGTATCCATGAATGCTATTCACAGGACATGTGATGGTTATTGCTCAAATGCCAATATAATTACCTCGTGTACTGGTATAATAATATGGTGTTTCGGCCTGGTCTCTAGCATAATCAGCGAAAAGTATTCTAAGTTTGAACACTTTCTCGCACATTTTTCAGAAAAATAATGAAATACCTAAAACTTGGGGCAGCAGCGGAAAAGAGGACGATTTGGGAGAGAAAAGTATAGATATGGGCGACATTTATAAAAAAATTGACCTGAGTTTGATACTTTATTGTGAAAAATTACACGCGCTTCATCCAATACAGTCGTTTCGGGAGTTTCATCATGCACGATGGATTCAATTTTTTTAACCTACTCAAGGTTTGTGCAAAGGTTCACGCCTGTGATTTGTCAAGATAGAGTATCAAAAGACAGATCAAAGACAAATGTTAGAATGACTCCCCTTTCTATGCTTTTCTCTGCCAAATCTCCCAAATACGGCATTTCGTTGAGGACAAAAAAGTAGTAACCAACTCCTGGTAGCTGAGATATCGAATAGCGATACTTGCGTTGAGGCAAACTAAAACCAATTCTGCGCAGCGCTTCGCTGCTCATCTTGAGGATTTACCTCCCGCGAAGTATATCACTAGTATATTTATTTATTTATTTATTTATTTTATTTATTTATCGTGCACAGTGTGCAAGGGTGGGGGAGATGTTGTTTGGGCAGTATGAAGGGAGGAGGGTGTGCTTCTTGTTGTGCATCCTCTTCGTTCCCGTACCGACGACCGACGGCATATATGTGAAGCATAACCCGTAAAGGAATCTTTATGCCAACCATAACACCGAATCATATTAATCGTTACGATCTTCTTCAGAAGAATGGTACCACCCGGTCCTCTATCACACATTCCCTCATCGGCCAATTCTTCATCTATGCAGTCACTATTAAGAAATATCTTCTTCTCGTTGGCATTGTCCGTGGCTGCAATGTCGGCATTATTGGTCAGCTTACATGAATTAAAGGAGCCAGAAAGGGAGAATGTTTTGCATGCACTTTCGTTATCACTTCTCTCCATTCCCCCAATGTCTCGTTGTCAGAGTAGACCGCTCTGACGACGAGAAAGTGGGGACATGGAGAGAAGTGATAACGAAAGTGCGTGCAAAACAATCTCCCTTTCTGGCTCCTTTAATGCGATTACAATGAAAGACAGCAGCGAAATTTCGAATGAGGACATTGCCTGACTCGATGGCTTTAGTTTTTAGAATTTATGCTTGAAGAAAATAGGAGGCAAACTTGCTAAAAATGTGTAACATCGAACCTGTGAATGTATGCAGTGCCTTTGTCAGATATGATTAGTCGTATTCTATTTGTTGAGGTGAACAAATAATCAATCAATCCATAACTATCGTAAAAACTAATGGCAGCTTCCCTTCCAGGTGGCCATCCCTATCTTCTTCTCCACCATTGCAGAGATGGAGTCGCAATTGGAGGCGGAGAGGGTCAGCTATGAGAAGTGAGTGCGAATTGGGAAATGACAGAAAGACACGGCTATCCTATACCAATGTACCTAGTAGGTATTTCCTACCGATTTATGGAACGAAACTTCACCACATTTGCCAGCCTACTCATTTCTTATTTCTCAAGTTACTCATGAGTATTTCTCATGACAGAAAGAGAATTAGTTCCTAATGAGATAAGCTACAATTGCCTGCCAATAGCGATCGCCATTATGATTGGCAGGATGACTATTTTCTAGGTTGTGTTTCACAATTCCTATGTCCTTGAATGTGCTACCATATTATTGGAACCGTGAAACATATCATAGACAAAAGTCATTTGCCAACCATAATCCCCATCTTATAACGTAAGCCGCACAACGCGACATTCTGCAATTTTATTTCCAGAATGAGCAATACCCTGTGGGACGAGATCATAAGTGTGGAGGGAGCGCTCTATGACAGGTTACAGTGATTTTTACTGTGCATCATTCATGCCGGATTCATAGCCGCTCTCATTAGGTTTGAACACAAGTTGAAACATTTCTGAATGTTTTTTGTTTCATTATGGAATATTCAAAGCTTGAAAACTGAATCTGCTCGGAAATGCACACGATGAAAATATTTCTTTGCATAGCATATTAGAATTTTAAAAAAAAGATTCAGAACAGGTGTTATAATTCGGCAAATTTGTAGTCATTCTCCTCCGCGGATCAGTTGCCTAGAAAACCTCCCCGCGGAGAAAAATGACGATAAAAACCCCTTTTAGCAACATCATTCAGAACCCGTCGTCGTGTAACCATGGAGGAGGCGAAAATAAGGACAGAAGAGGAATCTTTTCAACAGCGAAGGGATCCTCCGGTTGATCATTTTCGAATTAGAAAATGCAATACACGGAACGAACTTTGGCATTGTTCTTGCGCCAGAAAATTTAGAAAATCGAATAAATTTGGTCTCAATCACTTTGCACAAATTCCCGATGGTCACCTATTATGCATATTACCGCTTACATGAGATGCATAATATCCATTTTCCTATTTTCAGGGGACGGAGATCATCATCGAGCAGCCAAGGAGAAAGAGGAAGTGTGAGTAGGAATAGTTATTTATTCGGAATATTTAAATAACAAATCGCTGTAATAAATCAACTAATACTGGAACATATTATACTGACCAGCTCAATCCCCCAACCGAACGGGGATCCCATGGATTCCCGGGAATCTCGAAAAGCTGGATATCAAAAAAGTGTATCCTAAAACCTACTTTTGGCACTCCCAGCCCTGTCCCCTTTCATACCAATACAAGACAGTGGGTATTACTGTGCTGACTAAACTTAGTCAAAAATAGTTGGTAACTTTTTCATTTTATACTCAATTTGAAACAATCGTTTACAGATCAATCCGCTCAAGAACGCACTTACAATAACGAGCGAAACCAGGCACCTCCACCCCAGATTCAAACAGCGTGGAAAGAATGCCCTGTTGGACCAATAGGTCCTCCAGGGCCCGATGGACCTCCAGGTTACTGTACTTGAATAATCCACCGATACGCTTGCATTTTAACGATTTTCGAGTGTGTGTGATATTTTTCACTAAACAATGGAAGTTGCAGGTTTCGCCGGTGTTCCTGGCGTACCAGGCAAAAACGGCGCTGATTCGATGGCGACAATGCAACTGATGCGAGGTTTCATTTTAATAATTAATTTTATTATTATCATTTAATTTGTAAATGAATATATTATATATTTTCAAGAATGTGGAATGCCATGCCCTGAGGGTCCGCCTGGTCTACCCGGTTACAATGGAAAGAGAGGCTCGCAGGGACTGAGGGTGAGATTTCGCAACTGTAGTATCATTCTCTTACCGCCGCCTTTTCCATGATTCACATGTTTTCACAATCGTGCATAAGTACTCTCCTCCCAGAAATTTTGTAGGTTACCGTAACCCAACTTTCCCTTCAGGGCTCTCCGGGAAGTTCAGGACCTCCAGGAGAGGATGGGATGATGGGCAACAACGGACCGGACGGAGATTCGGGCATCGCGGGACCACTCGGATCGCAGGGACTGAGAGGTAGGAATAATAACAAACGGAGTTACATATTTTGTTAAACATCATAACACAAATCTTCTGACAGAGCGGAGCTAAAATGTAGAGGGGGTGCCGCTGCACTTTTCACAGTTCATAACGAAAATATTTTTACCAGACTAGATCGAACCCGCTGATCACGATGGCATGCTTCATTTTGCATGAAAATGACTCGTTGATTTTATATGCACTGAGGGCATGTTCATCATTTTCTCATTTTCAAGTGTTTTTCATGGCTATTTGAGTAGCGGAGACGTAACAGACACTAATAACGATATTCCCAATGCATTTTGAGCTATGGTTGTGTAGGAAAAATTCCCAAATTAGGCACTTTTAAACTTTCAATGATTTTTTTCTCGAAAAAGCCTCACGTTGGACTGTCATGTGAATGTATATTCGGGATCTCCAAGTTCGAATCTATATACACAATTTTTTTCAGAAGAAAAATGTGTATGTGTTTTTTTTTATTTTTTTGGTGATTTTGTCAAACAGTGAAACTTATCGTAGAAAGGGGAGAATCGCTGCATTCAAAGATAAGTTTCACTGTTTGACAAAATCACCAAAAAAATTTCTAAGTTTTCGCTCCACCTATGTACAGAAAAAACACATACACATTTTTCTTCTGAAAAAAATTGTGTATATAGATTCGAACTTGGAGATTCCGAATATACATTCACATGACAGTCCAACGTGAGACTTTTTCGAGAAAAAAATCATTGAAAGTTTAAGTGCCTAATTTGGAAATTTTGCCTACACAACCATAGCTGAAAATGCATTGGGAATATCGTTATTAGTGTCTGTTACGTCCCCGTTACTCAAATAGCCATGAAAAACTCTTGAAAATGAGAAAATGATGAACATGCCCTTAGGGCATATAAAATCAACGAGTCATTTTCATGCAAAATTAAGCATGCCATCGTGATCAGTGGGTTCGATATAGTCTGGTAAAAATATTTTCGTTATGAACTGTGAAAAGTGCAGCGGCAGTGTTGTTTCACTCTCTCAGAAGATCAGTGATAAGTCGCAATCGATCCCAAATGTGACAAATTCTTTGCTCATAATTAAAACGTCCATTTTAGGGTGAGATCTATCTGGGAGTGGAATATGACGACTAAAGTTCCGTGGTTCTACCCGACTGATTCGCCAGTTGACGTAATTGAATACCACATGTGAGGCTCTTATAATTATCCCGGCGTTGGACCAATTTGGGCTGCCAAGCAGCCAATTTTGTGGTTTTTTCAGTCCATACATCCGCTCGTGGTCGTGCTTGTCTCCCAAACATGTCTGCTGCGCACATGGCTGCTGTAGACAGTAGGTTATTGCAGTTTGCAAACACAGACCGCGACGCAATGCGGGATGCGCTGCGGTTAACGCATCCGATTGCGCAATCTTTCTCGCATTTCAGGTTAACCTGGTCACATATCGCCAACAATTATCCTCAAGCGATTATCTACGACCTTCTCTTTTCAATGATTCTCGACTACGTGCTTCAATTGCTCCTTCAATTCATCCGTAGAAGGTAGGATCTTACTATGATTACGCTATGCGGTCTCGTTGCGGTCGCGTTCCGGTTTGAGCATTTGAAATTGGATCGTTGTAGATTCTTCAATCTTCCTCCACATATTCCTCGCCCTCCTCCATTCTGGCCTCCACCTCCCCCTCCTCCGGCAATCTGGATGGCTGCACCGGCTGCTTGATTTCATTGTTTTACGTTGTTTATGGAACGGAATGGCCAACGCAAAACGCAGCTCTGTTCAAATAAACCCTCGTTGTTTGTAGTTTGATCTCTGCTTGTGATAACACCCCGTTATTCCCCACATTATGCCCTTTGAAAGTTCTACTTTCCTGTAAATTCAACTCCCTTGCATGTTCTTACATGTATTCTCACTTTGTAGACTGATTCGCATGGGTATTAATGCACCTAATTTGAGTATCTCACGTCATTGCAATCTTCACGAGTTTATATTAATAGGAAAACAATAAATGGTTTTTTCTAATGGCAGCAGCAAGCACTACATAAATGATTTATGAAGAATTTATTTGAATAGTCGAATAATTCGCAAATTGTTTACAGGGACAGTAAACCGCACCAGGATCGAAATTATTTCAAACCGCGCGCGCTACTATGTAGCCGCCTTTTCCCAATACACCACGTATTTTGCCGTTCAATCCTGGTGCGGTTTACTGTCCCTTTAACAGGATTCCGAAAAATATCAAATATATAATGTTATGTTATACAAAAGAATTCAGCGTATATTGAGGGTCACTGAAATGTATGTGTAATCGGGCTTATCACAGAAACTCAAGCGAAGATTTCTATTCCCAAGCACATAGTGAATCTCCCCCTTGTCTTGATTTTCGGTTGCATCATCAATCAATATCTCCTCTTCTCCATATCTCTTAGTCAGCACATTAAAAGTAGGCGAAGCTTTTCGGCAAGTAATGTTGAACTGCATGATGTTCGACTTCAAAAGATTCTGCAAAATTTATCCATTGTACTTACTAAATTAAATATGTTCTACCTGAATAACGAATTTACTAAATTGATATAGCGTAGCACATCCTATGCCAAGTGTATATATGTGCAAATCCGATCGCGACACCAAAATTGTCAATTGCTGATCGGTCAAAATATTGCCGTATGAAATAGTTAATTCTCCATTCCCCGCAACTGCAATACATACATTTTTATTCCCAATGTCGAGGCCATTCATGCAAAATTAGAAATACATAATAATTGCACTTATTCCACGAAAAGAATAACAAGAATTAATGGAAAAACTTTTTGCTGCTTACCGCGCCAAAATTCGTCATCAAATGCAAATTCCCTGTGCAAGTTTCCTGGAGGTATTTTCACTGGTCATTTGGGTAGAAAAAGATGTTTGTATGCTTCCTCCTTTGAAATGTGCAACTCGCAATAGACGTACAACTCTGCTGCCTGGTCAACTATTGGGGAAAATGTTCGAAGGTGGGCAGTGTTAAGCTTTCCATATAAATGTATCTCATATCTAGCGTTGATACGCCATGTGAATTTCGCTATTTCTCTGATGGCAAAGCTTGCCGGTTGTCCAATCAAGCGATGGAAAAATTTAGTAATTTGCTGGCCACGCACTACTCTTGACTGGTAGTGGCAATCACATAAGTTTCCGTCGATCAGAAAGACTGTTTTTACTTCATCGCACATAACGCAGACAGTCTGTACACCACTCAATTTGCAGAAAAGTGTTATCTCGGCCGCTCGGATACGTAAACCGCCATGAGAGATGACATCATTCATTCTCTTGTTGGCACAGCGAAACCAGTCCAGATCCAAGTACGACAGATCGTTGCAAATTTCAACCAGCAATTCGTTGGGCAGCGAGCATAGTGAAGGCTTTCGTCCTGAAGGAAACACGTTAAGCATAGGAAAAAAACTGATGAAAATCAGGTATTTCTTCCGATAATTAAAGAAAGGAAGCAAACCAGCGATGCCATTAGTTACAGAATTTCCACTCCTCCTCGCAACGCACATAACGTGGACAGTCTGATAATGAAAGAAGAGGAGACACATCAGCAGGAAGATAAAAAGATCAAAACATGTTTCTTATTTGTCTGCGTTTCTTCAAGAAAAATAATTTCTATTTGAATATCTAAACGTTTCACCATACTTGCATCTCTATCTATCTCGATTAAAGTTCCTTCTTCTAATCGCAGGCTTTCACACCCTGTGTATATTAGGTTGGCGCACAAGTTTTGATAGATCGATTTTTCACATCGATTATCTTCGTCCAACCTGATTTTAGCCATTGTCCATAATTATCATAGACTCCCCACACAAGGCCTCACTAGCTGCCACCATCACCAGCCTATTTCGCAATAACGCGCTGCTGCGCGCTTTTTCGAAGTTGGCCTATTTTCGCGCATTTTCACCTTTTAGGAACATTTTGATTCGCCCTGGCTCGGGCAAAAGAGCTACCTTGAAGATCTCAACGGTAGATTATAGCCAGCCGAACGACCGTTAACTGTGATTTTTTTCTTCGCTCATTTCGCAATATTCGCGGAGTTACAGCGGAAATAGTGGAAAAAACCGAAATTTGTTCTACGTGCAGCTAGGACCCTGTGACTCTTCCAGCTAGCGGGTAATAGTAGGAGTATTAGAACTACGATAGATGGATTATTTACGGCTTGAAATATGGCCACAGTATTCAAAAATGTTGTTTTTGGGCCTATACCTGTATGAGTTTTTGACAAAAACATTAATAACATACCCATTTTTGATTTTTCAGGGCTCCCTAAACAAAGTTTTAATACTCCTACTATTACCCGCCAAATGGGAGAAGCACGAGGTCCTAGCTGTACGCAGAAAAGTTTTCGGTTTTTTCCACTATTTCCGCTGTAACTCCGCGAATACTGCGAATTGAGCGAAGAAAAAAATCATCGATCCACTGTCGGAGGGAATGAATTTCTATCTTCCCTGACACACAACTTGGATCTCACCCATTATGCACAACATACTCGCGCCCTTTTCTTCGCTTTCTGTGCATCTAATACATGTCTAGAAAACACCTGACGAATTCGAATTTGTGAATCCGTATGTTCATTGTCAAGTTGCTTAGTGTTATTTATAGAAAAACTACAAGTATGGACGTTCTTTCGACGGAGATTCTGCTTAAAATAGCTTTTTATTGCACTAATAGCGAGCTCAACTTTCTTCGATTGACTACCAAGAGACTGACAGTTGCGGGTAAGGAGGCTCTTCGCATGCAACTGGGACGCTCAATAACGGAGACTCAGCTATTGACAGTAATCGCACGACCGGATATCAACTACTTTTTCTACACGCCTGCCAGTGCGATTTTGGAACAAACGATCATCAAAATTATCAAAGTTGTAAAATTCATATATGAGCCATAAGAAGATGCCTGACTAACAGCGCGCGTACTGAGGATATCAGTTCCTTAAATGTACATTATAATATAATGTTGTTTATAAACTTAAGTGGGAGACGACCGCTAGGAATGAAGTTAGGTGGCTAGAAATGAACGGCTGTCGATATCTGAGTTATTAGGTTGGTAAGAAAGTTTTTACCCATTCCATCTTTATCTCGCAAAGAACCAATTACAATAGCTACTGTGTGTTGATATGTGCCATGGTTGTTGGTGACCTGCTACAAATGCACAGGCAAGG
>JACMIF010003881.1:2202-13522 GCA_014805445.1 Diplogasteroides magnus | reverse complement strand
GTTTAGGCACAATGAGGCGGTGAGGGCATGAATATGCGAAAAATCGTCAAGTGGCTTTTCTCAAGGCGGAGGTTTCAAGCAAGTATTTTCTCACTCGATGACGATGTCCTCTATTCAAAGTGGCTACTTATAGTTGACTATTAGGCGTACACATGCACGGCGTGATACCTCTCTGGTTCACCTGCGAGGCCATAACAACGGACGAAATGAGACCCATTTGGAGCTCCGCATGTCATCAAACTCAGGAAAAACTTCGTAAAAACTTTGAAAGTGGTTCCCATAATCCCATAAAAATCATGCATGCACTCTAATATATGAACAAGATTTTACCTACAGAAAGGCACCCAAAAAAGTTTCTTCACTGAGTTATTGACGAAAAAGTGCCAAAAAATGCCATTTTTTCAAATTGGTCCTATCGTGACCAAACTCCGCCCATGTGTAGAGGATACCGTGGGAGTAATAAAAATCTATAGGGGCACCGATAAAATTTTGAAATACGGCTACAGTGGACAAAAATGTGCGAATGGGTCAATTTCTTGGAAGACGTTGCATTATAGACCATAACAAGCGTCTTAACCAGTAAGTCTAGTAAAAATCATGTGCAATCTATTTCTTAAGTACTCTCCATTTTGGGCATGCTTGTCCCTCAGTGAAGTCTGCTTCTTGCTGCAGAAAATTCCAAACATGGCATATAAAAATCGAAGCGAAAATTTCGGCGTGTGCTCCTCGAAAACGGCCCATAGGCGCTATCTCTCACTATTATTTTTCGACTCTTCCAACATACTCCTATCCATCGCACATAGTTATTGGTTCCAATTTCACGGGGACCTCAGACCGTTCCCTAGTTAGTACTCAGCACAGCCATTTGATTCCATCTGTTTTGGAGTTCAGGTTAGGGTGCATATCAGTCTTCTCTATCACACACTGCCTTTTGGTGATCCTGACTTATTTTCTACAGTTTTGATCATAAGTTTACTCCGCCGATGTACACCACTCGTTCCTTCTTCCATTTCACTCGCAGTATCTCATCAACGTAAGTTTATGGATGAAAAAAGACAACTGCGCCACGAACATTTGCGCCATAATGGTGAAAATGGCCCTTGCGCCGTGAGAATGACGACAACGATGGCGTAAGCGTCCATTTCGCCAATATGGCGCAAATATCTATGACCCAGTTGTCTTTCACCCGAGTCCATATCTCCATCCATTATCTTCAGTCCCATTCGTACTCTTCCATTGGTGAGAGTGTCCACAAATGTTCCCGATGCACAAGTTCCCAATGACTTCGAGGTTAGTCCTTTCTCTGATCATTCCCTTTATCATAGGCACAGCATCGACTGTGTGATCTTCTTGCTGAATCCCTTGGCAAGCCGAAGGAACGAATCATGCTGGAGGTTCCCCCATTATGGGAATACCAGCAATTATTCTTATTCAGGTGGCAGCTGGTATCAGACTGACCCGAGCGGCAACGAATGACCCTACTGCACACATTACGGTAGATTGTAGTCTTGACCGAAAGTAGGTAAATTTGTCTTCATTCTTCTCCGGAGTGCTGTTGTCACTCCATCCGATAAACAACATCTCGGCGGAGAAGAATGACCTCAAATTTATCGATTTAGACCCATAATGTATAAAATGAAATTGTATGTTGCAGGTGAAGTCGATTGGATGTCTGGGACAGAAGTTGAACATTCAACACACAGAGAGAATCACTGCATACATCAACAAAGTATTCCAAGTGCCAGGAGACAAAGTGAGAGAATGAAGGGACGAGAGAAGAGGAATTGTTCATACAGATGACCATCGTCTATTATGACCTTGTTCCTACACAAGTTGGACATGCTGGAACCACCATGGCCGAATTGAGCAAGACAAAATGAACCAATTTATTTCCATATCTGCCGGCGATTTTGTTGCCATTAAGTGAATTCGTTGTCGAATAAACTTTTTAAAATGTCTTTTTGGTCATATTGTCATTTTCGAACTGCACAAAAAGTTCGAAGTCGAGTTCACAAAAAGGGCGCTCGACATCAACCTCAGTGTTGACGCGAAATGCTACGGCGGCTTGAGTGCGTTTCCGGATGCTGGAATTGCTCGAATACTCAAAAGCCCTTAATCCCCCCGACATTTTATCTCCTTACTCATGAATAGAGATCGCTCAACGCATCGTAAAGTGAAGGTGAGCACCTTCTATCGCATTCCCAACGCATCTTTCTGCTATTTCTCCTTGTTCTCTAGCCGTTTGGATGTGAATGAGGAGCGGAAATGTCATTTCGGTGCAGTCATATAGGAAAGTAATATATGTTCATTCTTAATATATTCTTGATTTAAACCACCGATACAACCACTTTTTGCCATACAGAAATAACAATAACATGAAATAGGGTTTCTAAATCGCTTGTAAAGTTCATTTCTCATTCGCCCAATCCCCTCGGGGCAGTTATCTGTAGCACTAATCAAGACGGTCATCCCTGTTGTTTTCAATATTTTTGTGAAAATATATGAGATTGAAAGCATAAACAATTCCCCACCAAATGGGTGTTTTACGTGTTACAAAAATTGTAATCAGGTATTCGCTCGAAGTCCTCTTCTTAAGCGTCAAACTTTCAGGTACTCAGTCGTGAGCCTGTTACGTAATGGTTGTCTGTCTGCATTTGGCGCAAATTATCCTGACTATTTTCGGGATGCTAACGATGTTGATATGTTTGGTGGTGATACTGGCGGCTTCGACGCTTCACATCAATTGCAAGTATGAAACATTATATTTCTTTCTTATCGCTATTGACAGTCGTTTATTATCTACTAGTCGTCTAATTTCATTCCTAGCCGTCATCGCTCACTACGCAGAGACAACGGCTATGAATGAAGTTAGACGGTTAGGAATGGACGGCTGTCAATAACGTCCCATTAGCGACACCCTATTAAGAGTCCTTCTGATTCTCGCGCTCGTTTCCCATCTGCTCATGATTTCTACGCACTGCAGCATCTACGTTCTGGAAGTACTAAAGGGAACTATGACAGATGAATTAGAAGGATACGGTAACTTTGATAAAATAATAATTTCGTAGTGGTGACGAAATTCGAGATGACTACGAAACCTACGAATTCGTCCATGACATAGGCCTCGCGGTTTCGACGATGCTGGGCATTTGGCTCAGTGTCGAGAGACTGTACGCAAGCAGGTTAATTTGTTTCTAGATAACTATCAAATTTGTCTCGTAGGCGGCTCTCCACATACGAAAAAATAAAGCACCCTCCTTTTAAAGCTTCTGTAATAATCACTGCGGCTACCGTAAGTAAAAAAATTGTGTATGCTTTTTAGAAAAAAATTCAAATATTGATTTAATGATCAGTTGTTGGTTTAGATTCCGTTCAGTTTATGGTTGGCTTATTTCGCCACCTTTTGTGAGTTAAATTTGTCCGATCTCGAGATATTAGGGTGTCCGGAAAGTTCCCGGACTTTTTCGATTTTTTTGAAATATCTCTGTCGAAACTGAGTTCCACTATCTAACAGCTATTGCATAAATATGACCAGGTCCACACATGTTTACCATTAGTGGGTTATGGGTCCAGGACGATTCTTCCGAAACCGAAAAAAAAGTTCGGAAGAATAGTCCAATTGCATTGCACTCCCTTCGGAAGAATAGTCCAAGTGATTCGGAAGAATAGTCCGTTTGAAGTACAGGGTGCGCCATAATTACCCGAACTCGTATTATCGATGGTATATCAAGAATATGAAAGCCTATGATCATATCTTATTTTATAGTGATAGTAGGGTATATGATCCTGAATTCCCGCGCACTTATCAAAACATACCGCTATGAAAGTTATGGCAAAAATTTTTTTTTTAATTTTCGAAACCTTCAATTTCGTACTTAGAGGCGCCGAACTTGCCTGGAATTTAGAGCATCACAAAAGCTAATTTTTGGTGCATAGAACGTGATTTTGCGCAAGTTCATTCAGAAGTTATAGCCAAAAATGTTTTTTTTGTCATTAAGAATATATTAAGAATGAACATATATTACTTTTCTATATGACTGCACCGAAATGACATTTCCGCACCTCATTCACACCCAAACGGCTAGAGAACAAGGAGAAATAGCAGAAAGATGCACTGTGAGTGCGATAGAAGTTGCTCACCTTCACTTTACGGTGCGTTGAGCGATCTCTATTCTTGCGTAAGGAGAGAAAATGTCGGGGGGATTAAGGGCTTTGGAGTATTCGAGCAATTCCAGTGTCTGGAAACACACTCAAGCCGCCGTAGCTTTTTTGTTTCGCGAAAATTCGAATTTTTGCTATAACTTCTGAATGAACTTGCGCAAAATTATGTTCTATGCACCGAAACTATTCTTTTGTGATACTCTACATTCCTCGCAAGTTTGGTGCCTCTAAGTATAAAATTGAAGGTTTCGAAAATTTTCAGTTTTTTAGCCATAACTTTCCTATGGATAAAGGAGATGAGCCCTAACAACGCTGGTTTGTTCGGGAAATGATGACCTATTTTTAGAATATCTAACATCGAGTATTCGACCACTTAGAAAGAATTTATGGCGCGAGATCGTTTTTGGGGAAATTGGTGTTGGGAAATCGACTGCCATGCCGTCAGCAGAACGCGTGACGTCATCACCCACTAATGGTAAACATGTGTGGACCTGGTCATAGGTATTTATGCAATAGCTGTTAGATAGTGGAACTCAGTTTCCACAGAGATATTTCAAAAAAATCGAAAAAAAATTATTAGGGTGTCCGGGAACTTTCCGGACACCCTAATAAATCAGTTTCAGTGCACCAGATTCTTCCGGCTTGCGGAATTATTGTGGTCTTTGAGTCTTTCGCAATAATCGTAAATTTTCTCTGAAATACTTAGAATCCGAGATCTTGATTTAGTTAACGGTATACTCGTATCGGTACAGCATTCGCAAATATGCACATATTTCCGGAAAGGCCACCTTGACCGAGAGGTACCAGGTGAGAGAAATTCGAATTCAATGCTATCGAAAAGAATTATTTAAAAAGTTTTCATCATTTATGCACCAGTTTTTATGTGTCATTTACAAGACTGGCGTCTTATGAATAGCAACAAGACACGACAATTGATAATGGAAAGTATCATTTTCAGATGTTGGAGGTGCTCGAGTATTCCAAAGCAATACTCCCAGTGTGTCTTCTCTCTTCAATCATCAAGATAGGAGCCATAGTGCCGGCCGTTATGTGGCAATGTAAGAACGGGCTGTTACAAACACTGTCTTGGTCCAAAACACTCGAATTGTAATTTACCACATTGCAATATTATGCATTCTATCTGAACTGTTATTCCTAGTACGCGTATCACACCTGGATGCCACCCTGGTCTCTCATTTTTACGTGCTACCTCGTAGTTAAGGAATGTGTTTCAACTGGGAGATAAATAGAATAGAGCAGTTGGGATGCGTAATAATAACAATAGCACGTAACAGCCTTTCAGATGGACTGGACTTTCGCATTGTGAGGGACTGCTACATGACGGTTCGTTCGATATTTTCAAATCTGCATCCTCCATTAGAAAAATTTTGTCGTAGAAACATATTTAAAAAATCAAAACAATCGAAACAATCTAAGAAAAACTTAATCGAAAAACGCGACGCGTTGTAAAATAATTGCACTACGGTCCATGCATTCAGATTCACTCATTGACAACAAAAACCGGGGAGACGATCTTGTTTCGTTTCATTCCTCGCACGATCAGATCTAGGGATAGCATAATGAGACGTTATGGACAGCCGTCCATTTCTAGCCGTCAAACTTCATTCTTAGCGGTCGACTCCCACTTCGCAGAGACGACCGCTAGGAATGAAGTTAGACGGGTAGAAATGGACGGCTGTCAACAACCTTCCATAATGCAATCCCTAATCAGATCTAATTAAGCCATTTTCAGGCTCTCACAATTAACTGCATCTTCATGAAGGCATTGCTCATTGCACTTCATCCACGACTACGGAAAACTTTCGTACGACTGATCTTTTTCAAGATACCTCCATCGAAGATCGAGCCGAAAATGCGAAGAAGCAGCGCGACTGACTTCCACTTTGAAATGCTGAATAAATCCTGGAAATGAATCCGAAGACCAAAATTCACAAAAATGAGCTTTGATGTCCGACAATTCGAAGCCTCGTTATGTGGCCGCACTCCTCTTGGTTGGCTAGTCCTTTCTAGAGGTGAATTCCATTCCGAGACGAAGGGGGTGGGAGGAAGGGAGAGGCGGCCGCCCGCGACGAAAGTCTCAGAGTGGAAAGTCTCACAAAGTATGAACACTATACTTCGAAAAAAGTGAACAATTCGTGCAGCTTGGTTCTAAATGCAAATCGCTTTTAACCGAAACTTTTCATCAATATCTCGGATCTGGCCTTTGAAGATGTGGTCAATACAGCTATGCAGTTGACGTTTTACTAGTGAAAAATGCGGAAAATGGACTTGCCTTTTTTGAAAATTTACCGTACATGTGTGGCTCGATAAGGGAATTCAGTCGAGTGAAGTTGAACTGCAGTATATTAGCCATACCATCAAAGAACATATCGTGCAAATTTCGTAAGTCTATCTTCGATAGTTTTTGAGTTCAGACGCAGTCCCAACTTTTGGGCAAAAGATGTTCCTCGCGAAATGGGCAGAGCCCGCGGTCAGTACATATACATATAAATCTACATCCCATATGCATGACCTTGAACATCTAGCAAGTGAAATATCCTCGATCAATAACACTCTAACGCTCGATGTGACTAATGCCCTGTGGCGGAACGCTGCAAAATACTGAAGGCCATTCCTTTTCTTTATTTGTGTTCGTATTGTTATCATGTGTGCCAACGAAATTATCAAAGTATGATTTTATAGTGAATTTTTTGAGATAACGTGATTCTTCGTCACTCGAAATCAGATCTTGAACTAAGACATGGTCGATTTTCTGACGATTCTGCCAACTGAACTTCTGATGGCGATACTTCGATATCTTAACCGCTCTGATCGAAATGCTCTACGGTTGCTGAATAGTCGACTGCGAAATATATGTCCTCTAATGCTAATGCACATCGACTGCTCTTACATATTGCCGACATTCTCGTTGAAAATGTGGAACAGTCAAACAAGTGAACAGCTTGAGTTTCAATGGGGTAAATGCACGCAAGGTGCATTCAAAGATGCCCCATTCGAAACCTGCATTGCAACCCTAGCCAGCGAAGACATTTTCGAGTGGAGAGTGAAGCTAACAGGTATTATTTTTGTGGTAAACGGAAATGAAAATGGTCGTTATGATTGGAAAGGTTACGCTATTTACGAAGTCTAAACACTTAGGTACATAACTAGATGTGAAACATATTCGTGATCCAGAGAAAATTCTGTTTATTCAAGTGGTTCCATATATACTTATGTTTCACAAAAGCTTTATCTTGGATAATGATCGAACTCTTTTTGTCAAGTTCGTTTTCCGCAGCAATGGATAGGGTTTCTAAATCGGTTGTAAAGTGTTTTTCTCATTCATCTAATCCATTACTGTTAGCTGTTATCTATCGAGTGTGGAGATTGCGCTCAGCGGAAACTGGACGAATGCGAAATGGGCTTTACAGCCGATTTAGAGACCTGCAATAGTTCCTCACCTTTGAACAGGAAAGGTCCAATGGACACGGCCGAAAATCAGCTATTTGGCCAGCTCTAATATCCGGGAATAGAACTAGCTGCTTTAGGTCAAAACAGTTTTTTTTCTAACACTAGCTAGGTATTTCCACTTCCATCTCTAAACGTGAGAGACGACTTACTACCCAATCTTCTCCTATGAGCGAGAATCAATATATCTTCGCTATATCAGTTTTGAAAAAAATTGTAATATTTTATTAAAATTAAATTTGAAGAACAGAGTTACCGACTAGACACAGGCAAGACAGATTCTGTCGAAATTGCTGGACCCGGCCATCCAAATAACCGCTAAAATAATGGATTTCATTACAATAATTGCTTCCTGGCATTCGTTTTCAACATTTTTATTAACAGTTTCAATGAATATAAGCTATTCATAAACAATTTTGCAGGGCAATGTATCGGTGCCGTCATGGATGTGATCGGGCCGACGCTTGGAAAAGCGTCGTTTTTGCTCGTGAATTGCACGTTCAGTGCCAGCGTCTCACCATCACAATTCGATCGATTCATTACAAAGCCACGCTGCACCTTGGTCAAGAAACAAAATATTTCATGTGACGAAATTCTTAAGTTAAAATGATATTGATACCCCGCCATAAACTGATAACTTAGTTCGTTTTGATTGTTGTGTTGCATTATTTGATATTCAAAAGATGTGATTGATGTGAAAATCACTTTGCTTGTTTTATCTGTTCTCATATATCTGTGCAGTTTACGCAATTTAACAAATGAAGATTATGCTTGAAACTTGCTGAGGGGCTGCATTACACCGTATCCTATTTAATTATGGTTTCGATATGATCCACGGCAATTAATGTGTTGAACCGACAAACGCACGTGGTGTTGGGACATAACAACTTCTACGTATTCTCAGTTGTGATCTAGATTTCGCATGATGGGCTCCCTGGGCTGAAATGGAATGTCACGCCGTTCACGACTGTCTCACCTTTTGCCTTCTTTCACTCTCTCTCTACTCTCTTATTTTCTTTTATCACTCGTCTTTAGTCAGTATGGACGAATGAATGAAAGGCACGTTCTCTTTCCGCCGTTCGTCTCTCTTTGGGTGAAAACAAAAGAAGGAGAGAAAGAGAGTGAATGCTATTCATTCCGTCAACCCCACGTCTATTGATCCTACGCTAGAGGAACACTTTTCTTGCAAATGTGTTAAGATCTCATACTATAGTATTCCTCGCAATTTTCCATGATCTACTCCATATAGTGTTTGAATCATCGTTCAATCGATTTCAGCATGTGTCTTGAGGATGATCTCGATACGCTCTTATCCTATGTCAAATCTTCCCGGCACAATGACTCGACGTGTTGGGACTTGTCATTATACGACCATGGCAACTGTGAAGTGAACACCATCATTGAAGTGCAATGCCGCGTTTCCTCTTCTCACGTCAACTTAGCTGTCTATGTCCAATACAAGGTGTGTTTCAAGAAATCGTCGCTCTTTATGTTATTCCAAATAGAGAGAGTAGAGGAGAGGTTAGTGGACTGATGAAAGAGGTTTCAGAACAAAACGACTGGATGCAATATTCGGGGAGGCGAGTACAGTTCATTTGGCCTGAAGGGATGCATGGAATACCTCAAGAAGGTTTCTTCCTCCGTGAAGACAGTTATAATAGGTAAGAAATTCATTCACTCTACATCGTTCGTAATTCTGTCAGTCTAATTCTCATGTTTCAGGCAGTGTAACTCGTGAGGACTTCCCTCTAATCGATATGCTCGTCCATTACTCGAGTCATCTTCAGTTGAGCTGCAAGATTGATCGCTTATTCGTAGATGAAGCCTTCGATCATCTTTTCACCACGAAAGCCACGTTGACTCTCAGGCCCTCAAGGTGTATCACAAATATGAGGACGGAGGACGGGGGTGAGATTTGCTTCACTATCATTATGATTCACATTAGAATTCCATTCCATCGTGCTTCGGATTTACATTAGTTAAAATGACTTTATTTCGGGAATTTATGATATTGCAGACCTGGTGGATGTGCTAATCTATCTGTATTACCAGTCAGCCATGAATTACCCATATTTATGCGTTCTGATCTTTACAGATAACGAAGAAAATGAATGGGAACCACGTGAAGACGACAACTCGATCACCCTCACGCAGTTTCTCTATAACTACAATATGTTGGACGAGTTCTTTATGCGTGAGGCATGGATTTCTTCCAATAAAGTTATAATTGAAGACAACTTCATTTCTAAAACTTCTTCACCGTTATTGTCTTTGTCACGCCATTTTAATTGCACTTATTAACAAGGCATAGTCAAATAAAATCGGTCCACATCAATGGAAACGAAAAATGTAAAATTATAAACTAACATGTAAACGCGCCGCTAGGCCGCAATGCTTATTCGGACGATCTAAATTTTATTATCGAATGTCTTTACTGAACATGAGTCATGCTAGCGTCTTCTTTCCTCAGAGATCACTCTGATTTTTTAGGGGCAGGCAGGGGCGCCTTGGTTATCTACGACTACGATGCTGAATATGTTCAAGTGACAGAAGATAATCTTCGCGTGTTGATCAATCGTGAAGACTTGAATAAGGTTGCATTGCAAATGTATATGCAACATATGACTGCTTACAAAATTCGCCGCTTTTGCCAGGTGAATCGTTTCATTTACTTGTTTTGTATTTAACAATTATGATATTAATTTTGAATGGATAGAGCGTTTTCGAAAATTCTGGCTTTTTTAGTCAATCATAAATAGCTTGCTTTAGGATCTTCTTGCATCGAAAGCCACGAAGGAATTCGTCTTCCAAATGATGCTATCCAATGAGTTCACCATTGAGGAGAGAATGATGGAGAAATTGGGAGAAGAGACAGTCAAATGTGTGTAGAGGACACTTTTCAACGAGGCAGAGGAATACGTTAAGTTCATCTCTCGTCCATACAATCTCTATCAAGTGTTTGATTGAAGATTTTGAATCGGTAGCAACATGCACAACTATTTCGTCTAACACACCCGGAGTGGTTATCTATCGCTAGCAGAGACAGCAGCACCGAGGGAATAAGAAAAGCACTTTACTATCGATTTTGAATGCCTATTTGACTGTTCTTGTTTTATGTGATCGGCGGGTTCGAGTGACTATTGAACATGACACCGTGGTTGTGTCTGAAACAATGGACGAAGAGACGATGTTCGAGGAGATGAAGACTGTGGGAATCAGCGGAATGAAGCAAACGCAGAGCGGTCCAAGAGCGTGAAGATCGTTTGCGAGTGAATTGGAGTTTTCTCAATCAAAATGCACAAGTAGACGGCTGTAGTAACAGTGACAAATTCTGTCTGTGCTAATTAGAATCTGCATGATGTACTTTGTTGAAATAAATGATATTCCGTCTACTTTGCAAATATTTCAATAAATGATGTCTGAAGCTACAGGATCTTGTAAATTGTGGAATATCATTATTCACCGTTTTTCTCATTCACTCGTTCCATTCATTACGGACATTTCCTATGTTTTGTCTGCCTCCACCACGGGATCCATATTCGTACGTGTTATTCTCTGTCTCTCGATGCGTTCTCCTCTTTGAACACTTCCCTTCTTTTGAGTCAGGGGGGGGGCGCGCGCCGGGGGGTTGGGGGGAGGGGGGGTGGGGGGTGGGGGAGTGGGGGGAGGGGGGGGCTGGGGCTGTGTGTGT
>JACMIF010003880.1:0-13527 GCA_014805445.1 Diplogasteroides magnus | reverse complement strand
TTGAGGCGGCAATGTTCGAAAAATCGCGCCAAGGCGCGCTATTGCGTAATAATCCAAAGGAGGTGCGAATAGGTGTGGTCTGATATAGGGTACCTACAATTATTTTGCATAGAAGCTACCTTCAATTTTAAGGGAAGATAGGATAAGAAAAAGGTGAGTGCACAAAGACTTATGGAACACCCTAATAGGTGGGGTCGTTTACAGGTCAAAGACGAAATAATTGTATGAGACACTCTCTGTGATGTTTTATGTAATCCATGAAACATATCTGAACAGTGGAGACCGCGAATTGACTCAGATATTGACAGCTGTACACGTCTCGTCGTCTAACTTCATTCCTAGTGATTGTCTCTGCGAAGTGATAGACGACTGCTTGGAATGAAGCTATACGACTAGAAATGGGCGGCTGTCAATATCTGAGTCAATTCACGGCCTCTACTGAACATAAGTGTCGCAGGTCGCTATGCCCATTTACTGGGAACGTTCGCGATTTGTGAGATAATCGCATCGGTGATTCTGGTCGCTGTTCAACCGGTATTATTTCACAATTATTTTTCAAAAATGTATTTCCGGTTGTCCACATCACCCAGCATGGTGTGGGGCTGTTTTCGGCGAAATTTTCATCAGGTACGAAAATATAAAAATATGGTTGAAAGTGTGGCTGACAATTTGACTCTTAATCAGTAATGTTTCAGGTTAAATATATAGTAATTTTGAGACATATCCCACAAAGCAGTAAAACTGTCAACCATGGCCTATGGTACATAGTTATTATTCATGTAATCTGAAGTGAAAAGCGTTCTCTAGGTAACTTAAGACGAATCACGTCTGGAGACGATTAATGCGGATAAATAGCATGCAAATATGAGACAGTAACCGTCTGACAGTCACGTAATCAAGGGTAGTGTTCGTACTAGGGATCGACTTATGGACCATTCCTTAGTTTTGGAGTCCAAAACTCGGTCTGCCCTGTCCATTGGACCGTCCATTCTCCCTTCATTTCTCTTTTGGAGCGCGGTCGAGTTTTGGGAATCCAAAAGGTTTTGGACTCCAAAACCCTTTCACCACACCGATTTATGGACAGTGTTGCTTCGAAATGAAGTGGTCGGAAAGATTATGGGATCCGAAAGGGTTTTGGACTCCAAAACCCCCTCACCACACCGAGTTATGGACCGTTTTGGATCGGAATGAAGTGACCGGCGCTCTCTTGTTTTCAGTTTTGGACGTCAAAAACTCAGTCCATAAGGCGTTCCCTAGTTCGTACTCGGAATATCAGTCCAGTTTACATGAAGACATCTTTCAGGAGTATTTTTTGAGAAAATGTTTGGCGCAAAGATGAGCTTCTGAAATCAACTTTGGACCGAGTTATGACCTTCTGTTTATTTCGAAATGTTTCCGAAAGATCATTTCATAACTCATCATAACTCGGTCCAAAGTTGATTTCAGAAGCTCATCTTTGCGCCAAAAATTTTCTCAAAAAATACTCTTTCAAAATTGGTGCTAAAAGTCATAGGTCATCGGTAGCGAATTTTGGGTCATTTTTCACTTTCTCGATTTTTCGGCTATGTCCAAAAACCGACTTTGAGTCAATGACATGACCCCTACTTTTCAGTACCAATATCGAAAGAGGACTTCAAAACAAGAAACTTTTGTGTTGGAAGTTTGTTTGAATTCGAGTTTGCAATGAAATATGGCACCACAAACTTGGACGATTTCGCCAATTTGGGCAGTTTTTTGCCTTTCAAAAAATCAGGGCACTGCTTTTCGGATTTTTGTAAAATATGGGAATGCACTATGGTTGTAGCCCAGATAATGGAGAATTTAATAAACATAGTAAGAGGCGCTTATTTTATGGTTCCTGATTTATGGCTGAATTTAATATGTCTTCGAAAAACCGAATTTTTTTAGGAAAAATTCGGGAAAAATCAAAAATTACCCATATCGTCGGCTAAGTATTTTTATTGGAAAGAGCGTGCAAAGTTGTGCTAGTGACCATGTTTTCGATCTCCCCAACGCACGTCTTTCAACCCCAGTAAAAATCGGAAGAGAAATCAACAAAACCCCGATTTTACACTATTTCGCAATTTTTATCGCTCCTATATGACCGAATCAGACCAAATGACTATATGTCTGGTAACTTCCACCCATACCCCTAACACCACCACCACATAGTTTGGGCTCTAGCTTAAATCGACGGCGCCACCACCAGGACCCGCTCCATTCTCTCCAAGAGCACGTGATAAATAGGAATAATTTCAGCAGCGAAATGCCTTTTTCAGTCTCTTTTTGAGTTATCAGGGCGAAAGGAGTGCCTCGAAAATGATTGCGTGGAACAAATCAAGTCGATGAAACAAACCGTAATGGAGTCGACTTTGTAGAACCGCTGCTCGTAAATTTTTTGATCTTTCTGAAGAGTTCAAATATGTTTCACGGTTACCATGATTGCTAACAATGATGCAAATTTCGATCTGTCTATTTCAGCAATGAATGATTAAATATTTTGAAAAATTAGGTTCCAGTATTAAGTCCAGTTCGAGTACGAAGACTCCTGTAATTCGTGTGTGACTGCGCTTGCTTAAAAGTGGCCTGGTAGGTGGAGTCGTAACATTCCGAGATGACAACTTCTGGATAACTTGATTAAACAAGTATCGCATCTTCCTTTTCCAAGTCATCTGCTAACTACTTCGTAATTCGACGTGTTTTCACAAACGTTTTGGATCACACATGGCTTACAAATATAACGCTTTATCACCAAAAATATTTACAGTTATTTACAGTTACTTTTCGAAAATAATATTTACACGCCCGCCTTCGGCGGAAATTATTCTAGCTAATACATTTGTATGCGAATTTTTCAATATAAACTTGATCTCATCCATTTTTTGTGAATTCTTCCCTGAATCACTCTCCATCCGAATCTATAATACATAGAATATGTTTATGGACATTGTCTAGTTTCAGTATTTCTGACCATCTTCACTTTAAGGGAACCTTCTTCTATACTCCATGATGACGTCGGATCCATTCACTCTCTGTTTTCGTATTGGTGCATTTATTCGATCGTCTCCTGAATTGTAGCTGCGTGATAAAATCATGAAATAGCGAATTAAGAACATCTTTTGATTATTTCTTGAATATTATGACTATTAAGTCTCGTTATTCAGCTTTTCTAACACGAAAAATTCAATCCAATACCTCGTCCTGCCTCGGCCCTTTGTGGCTCCTGCATTGAGACGACTGCCCAGTAGTACAAACCCTGATTCATTCTTCCCACGAAATAACCTTTCTTCACATAGTCGCAAGTGACTCCATAGTCCGTTCTCCTCACGCAAATCGATCTACCATTTGCGCCCTAAATATGGAGTGTTCGTCACTGAATGATACCTAGTAGTCCTTTTGAAGGAAATTTCGATGGAAACCAGTGGTCAAGATGAACTCATGTGAAACAGGGGAAGAAAAGAAAACAAAAATTGTAAATGTAAAAGGAGGTTGATGGTATGGGTGCAAACAAGTCGAACCTGCGCTCCGCCCTCTCCAACATTTCCATCCTCCCCATTCTTTCCTGACTTCGACGTCACCCTGTGCAATGGAAGTGGATCTCCATTGAAGAAACGACCGTCGAAATCCCCGCCATAGCCACCCTGAAGATTATTACGTCATGCAGTTGGACTACAATTGACATTGATTGTACTAATAAAGTAACCAAACTGACAATGAATATTTCTTTTTCAGTATGGTTTCCTCATATCACATTCGAGCACAGACAGATATGCACAACCGTTATTTCTTTAGCCGTGCTAAGTAATAATGATATTTGATGTGTGCTCACATCAACTTGGCTCAAGTACTGCCGTGATATATTTCGATTGGGAAGTGGCGTCACCCCAAGATAACTCACAATTCCACCTTTGCCTCCTGTCCCCCCTCTTCCTCCTCTTCGTCCTGGTTCGCCATTTCTCACGAAGGAGTTGTGAGTTCTATCCATCATAATGTTCTCTCTTCCAATTTTCTCGACGGCCTCTTCAAATGATACTGTTCTTACAACAGCTTCCTGAAGGTTCAGAAAATATGTTTGTAGAACCAATAAAATATGGTGAAAATTTATGATAGATGTTTCCCTTGAAATGTAACCCACACGGCACAACTACCAGTATTTGTGACTCACCTCTGCCTCAGTGACTCCCCTTCCAGCCGCGCCTGCTGCACCATCTGCGCCGTGCTGGAATGTCTCCATTTATAAGATGGTATTTAAATATCCCTATTATATATTAGGTTGATGAAAATAATTCTCTTATAAATCAACTGTTATTTTACCCGTATATTGGGGGGTAAGTGGTCGATTATACGCGAAAGACACTACAGTAAATACTCTTACCAAGGATTGGGGATGCATCGAGCACTGTTGTGTTATGATCATCGGCAGACAGATCGATAACTGCCTGAACAAGTGAAATGTTTTAAATATATGTATAACCAGTTTCATTGTGTCATGCCAGTGAGATTTGATTGATCATTCATTAATTAAGTGATACTCGAAATTGCTTGTTCACTAGTTGTAAGTGATTGATAAACAGACCTCTTGGTTTCTTTCAGCTGGCATAATAAGTGCAATCCTTGATGCAACAATTGCGAGATTTACCCCACTCAACTGAATGGGCGTATCGATAAATAAAGTGTAGTGAGCGAGTATCCATACCTGATCGTTAAGGGATAAAACAAGAACTGACCAATAACAGTCTGTACCTCCTCACACATTCGTCCATTGAGTAAGTCCAGTATTTCCGAACTATATACGATGTCTGCAGTGATTATAAAAGTACTTGGAGAAAGCGTGCATCGAAACAGCTTGGCTGGCCATAAGAGACGAACGGAAGGGAAGTCGAGAGCTCTGCGATATCGTTTCAAAGCCACTTTTCAGTTTTTTCTTTCATTTCGTTGACACTTTTCGTTTCAAAATCGGAGTAACAAAAGTGAGAGAGAATCAATAAAATCATACCAAATGTCGTATAAATGCATGTTATTTTCCGAATTTAAAATCTCACTGTACTTCCGTGAATTGATACATCGCAATGTGGAAATCCCTTTGTTCTCGCGTCAATGTTGAATATCTGAAGGGGTCAGTTGATAGAGGAAGAGTGAGAAAACTAACTTTACCTTACTTGTTCGTGGAGAGAAATGGGTAGCGGATCATGTTGGACAGCAGGCTGCCAACCGGTCCAGAAAAATGAGAAGAGTCTGCCTGCCGCCATTCTTTCGCAATTATGACTGTGAATACAAAACCTCGTCGGCCCTTTATGTTTTTCGCTCGTCGTTATCAATGTTTGCATAGCGCAGCATAAGGTGTCAACACTCAACGAAGAGGGAAGAGAATGGTATGATAGCGCAAGAGAGAAGGTGGAGAAATGACTTATGTTTTGGGGACAACTAAATTGGTATGTCTCACTATTGGTGGGAATGATGGATCACTCTATACTAGGAAGCGCATTATGGATCGTTATTTACAGCTGTCCATTTCTATCTGTCTAACTTCATTCCTAGTGATCGTCTTTGCGAAGTGTCAGACGACTGCTATGAATGAAGTTAGATGGCTAGAAATTAACGGCTGTCAATAACGTTCCATAAAGCGACCCACGGCGATTCAGCCAATTGCGTAAGCAATACACATCAAAAATCTGCACCATGCACTCTCCACACCACAAAAGGTGTAATGCGACTCGGCATTTGAGCAGAGCCTCCGCGCTTGCAATTTTAAACTTTTCAAACAGCTTGTCGAGACATAACTCCGCACACGAGCCGGGTCTGACAAAATGGGTTGGGGTCGGAACATGTAAGGAAGAGTGCAATGGGGAAGAGCGCATCTGTGCAATTTCAAGGTCAAAATGTATGTTTCACTACTTGCTAATAAGCGCTCATTAATTTCGTCCGGTGAATTCCGCTGACGATCAGCTGGTGTATTCGCCGGACGACTTTTGGTATTTGTCGCTTTAAAAAAAGAAATATTTATCTATCAAATGAAAAGAACAAATACTTATTTAACCATGAAAAGAAGAGACATGATACAATAAATTCCCTGATTTACAAGCCAATCGATAACTACAGTATGACTTCAATATTCTACAGTTTTTGAGATGCCTTATCGGAAATAATTTAGCTACCTAATAACAAGTAAGGTTGGGAGGAAAGGGAGGGGGAATCCTATACCATTCGAAGAGTCAATTCGTGCGTATTCTTGCATCCTGAGCAGTCGTAACAATCGATTTCAAACTGGAAGCATTCCTTTCTCCTCGATTATAACCAACAGCAATTGAAGAAATGGGAGGGCTTTCGCTGTTGAAATTGTTCCAGTTTCCCTTGCTTATTTTCTTTAAATTTGCACATTTTTGTATTGCCGACGCCGGAGCGAAAATACCATTGAGTAAGTGCATATTTTCTTCACGTGTTTTAAAAAAATTATTGTAGAAATATGCCCGGCCAAACGCCTTCATTGTCTGATCCGACAACGACAATGCGAGAACCGCCGTGGCAATTCATGTGAAACGTCTCTTATCATACTTCCAGTATGTTTCATGGCTTAGGTAAATGTCGGAATTATCAGAAAATGCAATAGGCGTCTCGTCCTGAAAGAAGCAGTTGTCAAACACATAAATGTACAGTCTGCCCGTCTGCTTGTCAATAGTGGCCTACGAAACGAGTTCGACCGGTATTAGTCTTGGCAGAATGAATACCAAAGTGCATTCCGCCTCTGTGATCTCATTCACCCGTTCGTATATGGCGCATAAATAGAAAAGACCGCGCGATAAAGGGCACAGAGAGAGATGGAATGCACGCATTAGGGTAGGCAACGCGACACTTTCGGGTGTCGCTCGAGTGTCGGATTCATTCGTCTCACATCTCTTCTACGCGGTCGGTCTCTATTGGGAAGGCGACTTTCACGCGACACCCGAAAGTGTCGCTTTGCCTACCCTAGCACTCATGGAATTCACTTTGCCATAACTGATTCACTCTTGACCGGTATGTACCGTATATGCCATCAATCTATCCTTGTTTTCCAGAATATTGTTTTATTTTAAAAAATCATGGAAGGACCCAGAGCACTATTTGACTCACTTCGCTCTGCACTTATGGAAGCAGTGAAATATATCTCTAAAACTATGTTTCATTGACAAACAAATTCATCATAAAAATCAGTGTTTCAAAAATCTAATAAAACAATGTGAATTGAAATTTTCTGTTCGATGTCATAGACTTTACAACATGTGAGAATAACAGCTACAAAGCCCATCTGTTCAGGTGAAGGAAGGGGTATTGAGCTCCTCACTCTAACGATGGGTATGAAGTGTGTCACTTTAATAATAAAATGTGGCATTTTACACTTCTAATCCAAATACCAATGATGAAGCTGATTTTTTAAATTCTTTGACAGGATTACTTATTATTTCCTACGAAAAACATCAGTCAAGAATCGTCTCACTTCTGACTTATTGCAATTTACCTTAGAGCTGAAACATATCATTTTTCGTACCTCAGACTCGACCGTAGCTCCTCTCACAATCAACCAAGACAGATCATAATGATCGATATTAAGGTTTCTAAATCGGGAGTAGAGTGCATTCGTCTGTTGTTGTTTCACAAGGAGCGGTTGTCTGTTTCAAGAATGAGACAACCGCTACTCGGGAAACAGACAAGAGACGAATGCACTCTACTCCCGATTTAGAAACCCTAATTGATATCAGCTGAAAACTTCATTCCGTAGAAATTGTTTGATTTCCTACTGTACTAATATGTTTCGTGGCAGGATCTCCGCCACCACGGCCGTCCCTTCCAGCCGTTCGAACACGGGAAATCACTCGCTGATGCAATTGTCAAGGTTCGACATGGATCTTACTAACAATGAGAGTCAATTGGATGAATTGACTTGTAACGTCAATTGTCAGCTGTTATTCAAACTTTGAAACATAGATATATCTATATCCTTCTGAGGGGCTAGCAGCATGACGAAGTTATAAGTGGTACTTGACTGGTTTCAAATATGTTGCACGAGTTCCATAAGACACTTGGAAATAACAAAAATTCAATTTTCTGAGGCCCTCGCATTTATTTAATTAGATATTTAACATTCTCCCTACTATGAACCAAGAACCATTAGACCTCTCGCAATCTCTTCTACCGTGAGACTTATCTTTTTCAGAGTGTAAACGTGACCGTTGCTCCTCTTACTATCAACCAGGTACCCAACATCCTTCGCTTTATTGATTGAACTTCACCCGCGAAAATTTAACTCGCTCGTTCCTTTAGTGTTACATAACGTACATATTTTTGGGCATTAACGAATTGATCAAACTTTTGATCATTTCGCATTTTTGGGTGAAAGATAGTAGCGCCATGGATATTTGCGCTATAATTGTGAAACGGCAAATGATGTTGCTGGTTCAAGAGTCCATTATTTCGCCATTATGATGCCCATGGCGTTCCAGTATTTCCCCCGCATTTCATTCATGAGCGTGTAGTCGACTTCTTCAAACCCCTTTATGGCCACTGGAATATTAATCATGATTCAGAAACCCGAGAAACAGGTATGCAACATATACGCAACTGTATATCCGTATGTTTGCATCTCAATACTTATCTGAGAAAAGAGTTCGACCGGTATTACTAACGAGTAAATCAGCAAAGGATATTCCGCCTCTGCGCACTCATTCACTCGATCGTATTCGGCGCATAGAAACGACCGAGCGATAAACAAGAAGATTCACTTTGCCATCACTGACCGGTATGTATCGTGCATGGGATTAAACTATCTTGGTTGCCAGTACTATATTGTATTATTTAAAAATGCACCCAAGAACGGAGCACTATTTGACTCCCTTCGCTCTGCACTTATGGAAAAACTGAAACATATTTCAAAAACGATGCTGCAAATGACAACTCAATGGAAAATATTCATTTGTCATAAAAGAAACTCGATCTATCTTTTGAGAATAGCGTTCTTGAATCGGCTCTTGAAGAGCATCCCTTTTCTGTAACTCATGTTCGCGCGATTATGTCACATAGCTTATAGGCAATATCTAGTATGAATTATGGAAAGAAGAAAGTACTTTGTGATCCGATCAAATATTCAAATTACTAATGATCGAAGCGTTTTTTCTCTCTTTCCATTTTAATTTCAGTTGTGTTTCATGGCTTCTGTAAAGTCTGACTATTATAAGCGAAAACAATATCATTCGGTAAAAAACCAAAGCCTAATTCGGAAGTAATGCTTCATCTCGCCCACTTCATTATCAACTCGTTTCGAATGGAGACACTCGCTCTATCACATACTGTGATTCGAGGGAGAGAGGAGTCATGTCAGTTACAATAATTATTATCCATCCTAACTGAACTGTTGCTCTAGTCTATTTATCTCATACTTGAAACATATTCCGCAACGACGAAATAGCACGTAAAAATGAGAGACCAGGTGGCATCCAAGTGTGAGACGCGTACTAGGAATAACAGTTCAGATAGGATGCATAATACATTAATCACACACAAATAATAGGTGTCTAGAAAAAAGCGGATTAGAGGATTTTTATTAGTAAATAAAGCCCAGTATCACAATAAGCTTCAATCACAATCAGCTTCAACTTTATTCAAGTCGTGAAACATGTCTGAAATCTCGTTGCAATATGTACATAAGGTAGGAAGCAGGCCTACGGCAGTTGGGATTGAATGAACGTGGTGCGAGATATTTTTTGACAGAGTTATATAACAACCCTAACTATGAGAACCCTATCACACATTGCATAGGATTAATTCATATTTTATCATCACTTTCGAAACAATCATTATACTGTTAATTTGTTGCAATCTGTTTAAAGGGTGAAACTTAACTTTTTCGGACCGCATACACCTGGTATGGGATGATTATATCTCTCTTTCAACCTCCCCCCTCCTTAACCCGACCCCTCTCTCTCAAGGATGAACGACATCTGATTGTGAGCCATGGACTTTTGCGTCATGGTACAGAAATGGACAGGTATGCCGTCAATTCACGGTTCACGATCAACAATCCAATTCACCTCCGTTTCTTTCACTTTCTTTCCTATACCAGAATAGTATCGAACTAAACTCCAAACATCGTTACAACCCGCAACATGCCTCCTTTCGAGAAGTTGAACCTATTCTGGAACCTGCACATCATCCGAAAGCTACACGATTTTCGTTTTCGCTCCTTTCTTCATCCCAGCCCCTCTATGAAGTCTTGCTTTATAATATCACCGGCTGTCTTTCTGGTTCATCTTGACCAGAAACTTTAGAAATTAAGAACAGCTGTGGGAAAAATTAATATTGTCATGCGTAGCCATAATGTATTCCATAAGGGTTGAATGAGTAATAGTACATTTCATTCCGGAGAAGGGACCCATTGCATTTCCTATTATTTCCAGCATTTACATAGGCCATGAAACATAACTGGAAGTGGGAGAAGATACATGTCACATAGTTGATAGTGATTGCAGTTGCATGGATATCTGTGAAATAAGGCTACTCTAGATATCGATATCTCTGAAATCGGAAACTAGTCACTATCCATGAACCAGGGCGCTTTCGATATCGATCGCTGCATTCAGGTTACTGTTGGTACTATCTTATTTTGTTGTAATCATGCCTTCTTGTCTTCCTAAAGAGTTCAAATATGTTTCACGCGTTTCATAAGTGCTGACAGTTGAGATGAATTCGATGCATTAATTACTTTGTCAAAAAATAATTTAGAACATTCCACACTTTAGTGCAGTCGATTCTTGCTTGTTTGCAGCCTCCCCTGCAGTCCTCCTTCACTCCTCCCTTTCCCTACGCGCGCCTTTTGAACTGCAGTTGATCCACGGAGAATTCGCTGCGCTCTATTATTTTTCCGTGCATCTCCGTTCCTTATCCTCCTCTTGCAGCAACCAAGAAAAACGAGGTGGGTTGGGGTTCTGAATAATGATCTTTATCTTTTATTAGTCAAGTAGTGTCAAATACAACATCGCCTCAGTAATATTGATTGAGTATTGACCCTATCACAAAGAATTGATTACCGTAATCACCTCTCAAGCGGCGACATTTTCTCCATGGTTAGAAATAGAGAGGCCGGGTGCATTAAACTCATGATGAAGGGAAGAATACAAATGAGGTTCGTCATGACGAACTTATTTACTGCCTGCGCTCTCAGTCTGACCGGTTGTGGCCAAGAGAGAATGACTCGAACATGGAGAAAACGTTTCATTATCCGACGCTAGAGAGTCAATAATCATTGTATCCGGTTGTTTGTTGAGTTCTTCGCCTTCTTCGGTTGTTTTCTTCGCCATGACGAACCTCATTTGTATTCTTCCCTTCGTCATGAGTTTAATCCACCCGGCCTCTCTATTTCTCACCATATAGAGAATGACGCCGCTTGAGAGGTGAGAAGCAAGAATCGACTGCACTAAAGTGTGGAATGTTCTAAATTATTTTTTGACATACATATGTGCTCAATGCATCGAATTTATCTCAACAATCAGCCCTTATGAAACGCGTGAAACATATTTGAACTCTTCAAGAAGACGAAGATTTCTGATTACAGGAAAATGCGGTGGTACGAACAGTAACCTGAATGCAGCGATCGATATCGAAAGCGCCCTGGTTCATAGATAGTGACTGATTTTCGATTTCACAGATATCGATATCTAGAGTAGCTTTCTTTCACAGTTATTCACACAACTGCAATCACTTTCAATTAAGTGACATGCATCTTTTCCCACTTCCAGTTTTGTTTCATGGCTTATGTAAATGACAGATATATTAGGAAATGTAATAAGAGAAGGTTTCGAAAGAATTTGTTCAAGTTGAAACAGAAGGACAACAGCGCTCTTTGCTAGTCAGCGAAGTGTTTTCTCTTTCAGCTTTGCTTTCAGTTATGTTTCATGGTTTGGATAAATGCGGACACAATTAATAAAAACAGTTTCAGGTTCCGGATTTCTCATAACAACCCAATACATAATGAGGTGCTAATTTCGTGGCGCTCTCCGGCAGTAGATCAATAACCCATGCTCTACGAATAGGAACGATCGGTGCATTTTAGGAGAATTCGGAAGATTGCGATAGATTGCTGCAGCCTCGGATACGGTAATGAAGGCTACGGTAGAAATTCATAAAAACCCAAAATCTGGTGCCAAATCGTCTGCCCGAAATTGGCATATTGCCAATATACCATCTTTGCTTTAAAAGAAAAGGCAGCGTCCAAAAGAAATACGAAGCGCTTCGCATTTGGCCGCTAGGAATGGGGACCGCTCACTATTTGCGCTGCGTGGAATGAAAACGCTATTAGCGCTTCGCTTTTGTTCTTCCTTTCCCCACCCTACTGTACAACTTTGATAGGAAATGCTTGGTCCATCGGGGAGAAATTATCCCGAGCGCTATTAAAGTTGATTTCAGTCGAAGTGCAAAAAAGTGCTAGATACAAATCATAGAGAGAATAACTCCTTCAGGCACCCGCAACCCCCATCCCTTCGAGAAGTCGACGGTGTTCTGGAACCTAAAGATCATCGACAACCTATTCGATTGAAATACGTTCCACTGTCTTCGTGAAAGCTATGGGAAGTGCGCAAATTCAATTCTGGCTCTTTTTCGCGTTTTGAAGTTGAAAAAATCTGCTAAGAGCTGAAACACGGCTACATACTTGATCTCTACGGGATGCAAGGTCATTTCATTATTGATTCCCTGAAGTTTGCAGCAAGTTGAGGACGCTGATCTGTAGTAGTTTCGCTACACACTCGTCAACATCACAATGTTCCAGATCTTCGACCCGAATAATAAGCAGTTATTGTGAATTCAATCAATATGTGTGTGAAGTGAGAGAAGTGAAGTGCCTGAGAAGTGAGAGACGACCACTCTGAGTGAACTCAGACGAATAGAAATGAATGGCTGTCAATAACGTACTCCCTACCCTCACACTACTGTGACGTCATCAATCAATAATGTCACGTCATCAAGAACAGGGAAATTGAGTGTAGATCGGCTGAAAACAACCAGGACTGTGCTTGACAATAACGTGAAATGTTCTAAAAATTTATTATATGATTTGTCTCACGGAACTATCGAATTTAGCTCAACTGTCAGCACTTATGCAAAGCGTGAAACATATTTGAACTCTTCAGGAAGTCAAAAAAAGTCTTACGAAGAGCGGTTTCATAAGGTCTCCGACATGGTCGACTCCATTCCGGTATGTTTCATGGGCAGGTTACATTCTACGGATACAAAAATTGACGATTGTCTTCCAGAAAATTAGACGCTAAACAAGAATAAACAAGCAGCAACCATTTCCCGCCTATCATTTCATAAGGGCTTCTTCAGCATAACTGCCTTATCTAACATTACACAAGGTTAAAAGAAAAAAATGAGTGCAAGCAAGTATTATGAGTACGAGTGTTATTGACAATTGCAGCGGTAATGTCAAAAACGTATTTATCCCCTCTTTCCCTAATGAACTCTAAATTCAGCAAGTGGCTTCGATTTTCCCGGTACAGTGCTTAA
>JACMIF010003879.1:0-13528 GCA_014805445.1 Diplogasteroides magnus | reverse complement strand
CTCAGTGAAACCTGCTTCTTACTGCAGAAAATCCAAAACATTGCATTTTTTCACATTTTTTCGGTATTTTAATTCCATATCTTCTTATAAAAAATTCGACGGGATTAGCTAAAGGTAGTTTTATTGTTCACTCCTCAAGGGCTCTCGAAAAATACATCGTAGGATCAAAACCTCGAGGCCGGTCCTGACATGTCCATTGTTGGTCATGACGTGTGTCTCACAGCGTGTCGGAACATGAAAAGGAACAGGACATTGAAACAATTGAATAATTGTGTACATTCGATCGACATGTCACAATGTGACTTTTTTGAATTGATTACTTTTGTTTTCATTATTGCTCGCAATAATCTGTTTTCTAATGTTCCAACACGCTGTGCATGATGCTGTGAGGAGTGAACATATCGTTGACAACATTTGTGATTGTGAAAATGTCTTTTCCTGCATTTATTATTCTCTGATGAATCGACACATGATAGTTTTAGGAAGAAGAGGAAAAGCGCATTCTCTGGTCTTCCATATACCCCAATTCCCTTATCACGAAACTTCAATCAAAGAGACAGAGATGTCCTTATTGTAAGAAGGAAGTGGAGGACTTTCAGAAGCTGAAAGAACATTTCGAGAAGAATGTGAGTGCATTCCTTCAGGAAACCTTGCTATCTTTGGAATGCATTATGCTATAAGAGAATCACTGAAGACCAAAATGATGCGTATTGATCCAAAGATTTGATTGCATAATTGAAGAAGATGTTGACTGTGTTGATCTTCAGAAACATGAGGCCCTCTCCAAACTGACCTCGGTTGACCCGTTCATTCTTCTCGCTGACGTCGTCGATGCATTGCAACTTCGACAAGAATATCCAGAATCGCGTTCTCATACTTTTCCAAGTTCTTCTGTAAGATGTTCTTCTCTTCAAAAATTAGGACACATAATCATGCACAGAAGGGAATTTTTCAAGTATTGTCTCGCTAGAAAATGAAAACGTATATGTGCGTCTCTACTCTGCTGTGCCACGAACTTTTCGAGTATACACAAAAATACAGTTCGCTTCGGTTACTCGATTGAAGACCATCTGCGAAGGTCTCACATTTTTTGGTGAAAGACGTGGGTCTCTCTGTGTCTGCATCTCTCCATAAGCGTGATCTCTCACCTCTTCCTCCCTTCTTCCCTACCCTTTCCCCCACGTCTGTCTCTATGTCCTACTCCATTCTGACAGACGCCGGGAAAGGGGTAGAGAAGAAGGGAGGAAGAGGTGAGAGATCACGAGAGGTACATACATAGAGAGACTTCTGTCACCAAGCAAAAGACTTCAGATTCTGTATAAAATAGGAGACACACGCTAAAAATGTTAGACCTTCGCAGATCGACTTCAGTCGAGTAACCAAAGCGAATTGCACTTCCAGTCAATGGTCGAAAAGCTCGCGGCACAGCTCCTTTAATGTTGGCATTTTGAATATGAGATCAGTTATGTTTCACGAAACATATTATTATATATTATATTACTTTGATATACAGAGTCAGTGAAACATAACTGAGTTTTCCCCACCAATCCGTCCAAACAAAAACGAAAACCAATCGACTTTAGTCATTAAACGACTTCAAAACTTAGCATAAAGTTCCAAAATGAGCCAATGCTAAATTTCAGGGGAAAACAACTCGATGGGGCAATCTGCCCAAGGAATTGAAAACTGAACTGTGCGAATGTCGCATGAAATGTCCGTCATGTGACAACGAGTACAATCATTTCAACTCTTTGCGGAGTCACTGCGAAACAAAGGTGTATCATTGCACCCAGAAAAATATATGACATTTTTGTCATTTTAAACTTAGGATTTGACTCCTTCAGTTTCAAAATGACACTACATGAAAGAATAACTGACATCCACTGTCATTTTAACAAGGAGGCAAATCACGAGTTTAAAATGACAACAATGTCATTTATTTTTCTGTGTGTGTTCTTGAAGCACATTTCAAGACCTCTTGCAGCGTCATGCTACTCGCGAATATCTCAACATGTCGGACCCCTTCGATCTCATCGTACACGAAGAAGACGTCACTAGAATGCGTGCTCTTCAAGAAAAGATTAAGAAGGAGAGACAGCATGAACTGTGCGAGAAAAGTCAGCTGAATCGATCGAAGCTGCTCGCATCTGCATCTACTCCGGTAATTTTCGCGCGCTTACTTCAGATGTGAATATGTGTTGATAATTCGAAAGATATGGTGGCCTATGCAAAAATGCGTTGCAGTAAAACAAATCCTTTTCTATATTTTATGAGTTACATACTCTTCAGAAACGCGGAAGGAATTCACAATCACACAAACACGATGAAGGATCTTATGGAGCATCCGAGGTTTGTTGAATCTTTTTAATGGAAAGTGTATAATAAACTACTATGAATGTTTTCAGTCCGAATCTGAACAGTTTGTGAAGTCAAGGCCTCCTTCACGATTTTCTTCTGCAACTGCAGAAATCAACAGTGATCTATGTTCTTCAGAACACCAGTTGGTGGTTAGTTGAATTTCTCGAGTCTTCTATTCATCAAAATCCATACGTAGCAACTCAAATAAATTTAGAATCACCCGAGTGAACACGTGATAAATGCTGAAGAGTATACGAATGAGGGCGAAAATGATGTGGATGAGGCCGTAGCGCCCCCACTTTCCTACACTTCCATTCAGAATACTTTGGCATTCGAAATCAGTTCGCAGCGAAACGATAGAGGTTTGTAGATTCCTTGAATGCAAATGATGTCTTGTTGGCACAGAATCATCGTGCGAAATAGTATTGGAAAAGATCACACCATTGCGCAGAAGGACTAATTCACCGCGAGTCACCCATCCCCCTTCCCCAATGCTTCCCAAGAAGGAGGAAGAAGGTCAGATTCCCAGTTTGACTTGACCTACTCAACATTTCAGATGAAACACTCGCTATGGTCAATTATGACCCGTCTCATTCATAACAGAGAAATCAATGTCCAACCACAACTTCTCTCCATGTGGTTCCCAACACTTTCCATTCCAACTCGTTTGCACCTCAACCCTATCTGATCCCCACGCCATTTTATGTGCCTCATCAGAACATGATGGGCATGCAAATGATGCCCATGCAGCACTTTCCTACTATGGTGCCCTTCCAACCAATGCAGCAAGCCCCTCCTGGTGCTCCTCACTTTCACAATAATTACGTATATCAGCAGCCAAATTGAGAATAATTTCATGTTCATTGCTTGTACATCTTCTTATTTTTTTCATTCTTTGCTGATGCAATATCCATTGAGTCATAATAGCAATTGTGTTTACTCATTATTTCCAAGCCATCATTAGGAGACACTGATGTTGTTCGACTTCTATTCCCTCACTGTCCTTGCGTCTGCATCACGCCATTCTTCACAAGTGCGGTTTCAGACTTTCCGTTTTATGTTTCAGACCTTCCCAAGTTCATATAACTTTCAATATTCGATTGAAGTCATTCACTTGTTCGCGCGTAGTGTTGCGATATTTTGGTTAATCAAGGCAATGCCAATGCATGAATTCCTTGTCATGCACTTTATTTTGAATAAACCTTGTTATTATTCATGTTGTCTCTGCAATTGCGAAACGTCTAGAAGTCTGCCTGTAGTTCTTACGACTCTGAGTGGCCATTTCTCTTCGTCCACGTACTGATATTGGTTGCTTCTCTCCCATTTGAATAACCCTTCCTTCTTCGTCTTATGACTCCATGGCGACAGTCTCTGAGTTGTGAAGAGAGAGAATATGACAAGAGAGAAGAGAAAGAGAAGGGAATCCAGCGATTGCCCATCTTCTCACCTATCATACAATTTCCTTCTTCCATTCCATTCAGAGTCAGATCTAACTTCGATCCTAGCGGTCGTTTCTCCCTTCGCAGAGATAACAGCTTTGAATGAAGTAAGATGGCTAAAAATTAACGACTATCAATTAGGGTGGGACGTGCGGATCCAACTCCGTTCATTTTTTGCGAATCCTGTACTCCCTAGCGGTCGTTGGGAGTGGAACCGCATGACCGAGTTAACTGCCAAGAATGAGTGAGAGTGGAATTTTTTTGCCTAAAATTTGCATATAGGATCATGCCTAAAAATGATGTTGTAGGACCTAGCACTACCTTCAGCACCTCAGAACAGCAAATCACGGTAAAAATCGCTCATAAATGATAATGGAGCAAAAAGTGCCCTGAGGGCATATAAAATCAATGAAGCATTTTCATACAAAATGAAGTATGCCATCGTAATCGTAATAGCATAGCATTCAAAAGGAGCCTTGAAAACATTTTTACAAATGTTTGAATTCGACCATTTCATGCATACAGTTGGGTAGAGCATCAAAAGTTGTGCATGTGGCGAAAATTTCAACAAGTTTTATGGACTTTGAGACGTAAAATGGCTCCACAGTTACTTCATACTGGATGCGGTTCCTTGCGGTTCCTGCGAATCCCTGCGGTTCCGAGTGGATTCGCATACTACCAACTCCGGAGTGGATTCGCATGCGAATCCGCTCCCTCTCCGGTTCCACTCTCACTCATTCTTGGGAGTTAACTCGGTCGTGCGGTTCCACTCCCACCGACCGCTAGGGAGTAAATGAGGGAGTGCGAATCCCTTCAAACCCCCACCCTACTATCAATATCTGAGTCAATTCACAGTCTCTACTTTCCATTCAAGAGGCAGTCTTTCATTTCCCCAGTTGTGTCCTTCCCGTGTCCTCTTATGTTTCTTCAGGTACAGCTCAATGATCTCGCTCCCAATTTATTGGGAATGGGCAATTGTCTCAAATCAAGACCGATAAGAGCGTGAAGAGGGATTGAATTGACTTCTCTCTTTTGAATATCTATTAGCACTGAATAGGATGATTCCTTCTTCTTCATTCCATATATTATATCTACAATCTCTCCCAACTCATTCTCTTGATTTTGTCAATACCTCGATCTCATTCTTGTTCTCTCCATGACTATCTTTCATTCCCCCTCCTCTGCGAATATCTCAATTAGCCGATAAGATTGATCGGTGGAAAGTGAGATAGATGACTACTGTATTTCCTCAATATTCACGCTATACTATCAATCGATGGAAAACAGAATCATCTTCGGATCGACTCATCCGCCCTTTCGTGTGTTCATAAACACAACATTCGTCTCTATCAGCCATGAATCAGGACCCTTCTCCATCCAGGTTTGCGCTTTTGTGATTCACTCAGAAAAATATCTACCGTTCCGGCGGGGAATCGATAGTAATACTACCGCTGCGTGGTAGTTTTCATTTTGAAACTACCGTTAAGCGGTAGTATATCTGCCGTTTCCCAGCCGGATCAGTACTTATTTTCTGTATGTTTTCGCTCATATAACAGTCATGTTGCAGTGACGACGACGACTTCTGTGAGATCATTGAAAATGCGGGTTGATTTTTTTTCCAAAACGTCGTTTTATATGAAATTTCAATCCACATTTGATAGAACGATTCAAATAAGCTTCATATTAATGGTCGTTCTTCAGATTGAAGAAATGGAGAAGAAACCTTCAAAGGAAACTTTGGTGGGTCTCCCTGGTGAGAGTCATATTGTTAGTGAAAGAGACACAGAGGCGATTGCTACACAAAGGAAGAGCGGCGAAACAAGTTAATGTGGCACGGGAACATTCAATAGACACAGGTTCAGCCAAAAAGCACCTATTCATGTCATTAATTATTTTAGATTCCTTGCCGTGTTGTTCTACTTCTGTAAAAACTGAAATAGAGGTTCGTAAGAATCAAAACTATAAAGCTCAGACCCAAGTAAAGCAGGCAGGATTGTCATTTCAGTCTGCTCCATCTCTTCCTCCCGATCTTCCAAGTCAACATGGCAATGAATGTACAGAAGATAGCCAATTTTTCAAGGTACTATCTCTTACAATAACTAAACATCGACATTTGCGCTATCATAGCGAAATAGATACTGGAAGGTTTCTAAATCGGTTAATATTGCACTTCAAATTTGACGAATCTCTTTGGAGTGGTTCTCTACCGAACGTAGAGATAACCGCTTCGCGGAGATTAGACGGATGAGAAATACACATTTACCGATTTATTGTTAGAAACCCTATTTGACACTTGACATGTAAACTCAAAAGGTGGCAGACCCTTATCATTTCCAGCAACACGTTGCAAAACATCAATGCCTTACGCACCTTTAGATTGATTTCAGGAAGAAATGAATGAAATGAAGGATTTCGGCGACGAGTTTCCCTCTGAGATACAGGTTCGTCTTCGAAACAAGTGTTTTCATTCACATAAGGGAATGTTTGAGGAAAATAACATGGATGTGGAATCCCCTCATTCTCCTAACCTTCCAGCCAACAGTTCCGTAATGTCCAAACACAGTACTTATCACACACCTCTCGGCGACTCTTGTGCACTTTCCATTACATCGAACGCATACTTAACTCAATTTCAAGAGGAACGACACTTCGAAGTGTGAGTTCATTAAAATGTGATTCAAAGCTCATATAACCCGCAAAGCATCACTCATTGAGATAAAAAATAATTAGTATACTTAGATCACGCACTAATTCGTCATCGTTTGCACCCTTTACATATTCTACTCCAATGGATCCACCCGCTTTTCTGGGAAATGAATCTTTCTTCCACAAAGGTTCTGCATGAACGATTTCGAGGATTCGAAGTCTTTAGGAGTGGAAATCAATCCGTGCATCGTTAGAATTTGTGGTTTGAAAGACAATTTTGATCTCCAACCCCTGAGAGACGACATGAATTTGTGAGTATTTATTTGGGTGTCGCTTTTGGGTATTTGACCTCCTAGCAGTCTAACTTTATTCCTGGCTGCCGTCTCTCGAACTTCGCAGAGATGATCGCTAGGAATGAAGTTAGACTGCTAAATAGGTGTCAGTCAATTATTGCCCCAACGCGACACTCCAATATTTATCGCAAAAATGTAATATCTACAAATCTCGCAGACTATCCGGTAAAATCATTACATTTTCTAATGGGCGAGATGCAGCTTTCGACTTTCCAACAGGATATCAGGTAAATAAGTGAAAGGAGAGTCCGATAACAGTGGAACAGGCTCGAGTCTTCATGAACCAATGGAATTCGACCAGGAAAACTTCGTCCTTGACTCCAGCAGCGGTTGGAAAACAAAATAAATTGGAAGTCTAATCCACATCATCCAGATACCTGGAAAGATTTTTATACGAATATCATATGGCTGTCCGAGAGATTCTGCTTTGATCAATGCATTGGAAAGGTATCTACTGGGGTGGAGAAGGCGAGAAATTACTGACAGCCATTCATTTCTAACCGTACAATTCCATACCTGGCGGTTATCTCTGCGAAGTGAACAACGACTGCTAGGAATGAAGTTAGACGGTTAGAAATGAACGGCTGTCAATAATTTCTTGCTTTGTACACCCTAGCATCTACTTGATGCAGCGTTCACATGAGAGCGCAGAAGATACATTATAGAGCCCTTAATATGTGCATTGTGAGCTGCATTGAAGGGAAGACAACGCAGAATCGAATTGGATTCCTTCGATTTCAATCTTGGGAGGACGTACGTAACTTAAGCTTACAAAATTCTATTATTACATGCATTTGAATACCTAATAATCAATGAAATGATATATTCGTTTGAGGCTCTTCGCGTTCTGGGTCTTAAAATGGTGTTTTTGACTTCACGAGAAAGGGCTTCATTCTTCGCAATGAGTGGAATTGCCCTCAGATGCCCTCTCACAGATTGGCCGCTTCGCCATAACCGGTGAAATACAGAAAAGTGCGATGACGTCGATTCTGGTTCAGAGATGACGACATTGATCACGCTTCAACACTGCCATCTTCCATACAACACTACGACACGGTGAATTGACTTATCCAGTACAGATGATAGCCACTAGGGGTTCAAAATCGGTACATTTGCCGTCATTCTTCTCAACGGCGCGATTCTCCTACTTTCTCATAGATAACCGCGCGGCGGAGAAGAATGACGACAAACTTACCGATTTTGAACCCCTGACAACTACTAATGTGTTTTCTGCAGCAAGTATCGAACAGTCACAGCAAAGTCTCTCACTGGATATGCAATGATGAGTTGGCAGACTCATCCCATTACAATCAAGTCCATTATCACAAGTCTTCACTTTCGAATGTCGTTGATGAGCCACAAATTCCCTCACCTAGAGAAGAGGGAAGGCATGAAGAAAGGAACCAGGTTAGGAATCATTTGTTCTTCCGTTAAAACGTTAAACATTCTTCCGTTAAAACGTTAAAATCTAATAAATTGAAAAATGCCCTTTTAACGTAGTAGACAACATGGTGGGCGTCTTGATTTTACGAGGCTTCTATCCACTTTGTTAATGCTCACAGCACGAATTTTATTTATCCTCAGATCTAAGTACGTTATGCTGTGAAACCTGTCACTCCAGAATAGTGCAAAGATGGTTTCAGGGTAGATCGAAATCATCTAAAGAGCGGAGAAGTTCGAAAGAAGATGACAAGGCCGAAAAGAGAAGAAAGAATGAGGACATGGACCCGGAAAAGTGCATTGAATACGCCAAGAAGTGGAGGGAACTCTTGGAGAAGATGAAGGAAGACGAAGAGAAACGAATCAGAGTGGAATCTGGTGCAATTACTCACGATACTACTAATGAGGAAGGTAAAGCGGTGAGACAACGTATGTGAGAGTTTGAATGAGTAAGCAATTGCAGAAAAAGACTCACAATCAGTCTTCTGTTTCTACGAACAATACACAAGAGGTGTGATATCAGTATTCTGTGAATTAGATTTTCTAAGTCGGGAGTTGAGTGCATTCTTCTGTTGTCTGATTCACGAGGAACTGAATGTCTGTTGCATGAATGAGATAACCGCTCCTCGGGAATCAGACAACAGACGAATGCACTGTACTCCCGAATTAGAAACCCTACTGTGAATGTGGAAGTTATTGAGATGGAATATTCTCGTGATGCCACAGCCACTCCTTCTTACATTTGTATTCGTGAAAGAATGGCCACTTCTGGAAGAGAATCATCGGTGGATACATCAAACAGTTATGTGAAGAAGGAAGTGATGACTGAAGAGGCAGAAGATGAAGAAGAATGGAAAGAGTTAGTGGCCATGGGACCATTCCCCAAGTAATTCCCTCTCCAAGCACTGTCTGATTATATCAAAGGGTAAGTACAAATGGTGGTTGATGGAAAAATAGCATTTCATGAATGCAAATATGAATGAGACTGTGATTGATGTGTTCAGATGGGATGCCACTGTGAAGGGACTCTTTCCTCAACTTCCCTCCTATCCCGATCATTATGCCAAAGTGGAAGCAATGGATAAGTACAAGGTGATTTTCAATTGCAATTGCCTATGAAGAGTGATGTTGCAGAGAAGCCGGCTCCTTGCAGGGAAACCTCATTTTGTCGGCGGAATTACTATGTCATCTGGGGTAAGAGTTAATTACTATGTCATCTGGGGTAAGAGTCGAACAAGGAGAGTTTTTCATTCATGGTGTACGGGTCACGACTGAAGCAGTGAAGAACAAGTAGCGGAAGGGCGACTCTGCGTGACATTCCTTTTATAAAAATTTGGCTCATTGACATGTGCTGATCTCAGTTGTTCCGTTTCTCCATCTCCTGTACGACCAATATGAAGATTTGCCGAATCTTCGCACATCACTAATACTCATCGGTATTAGTAATCGCGAGTTTGTAGAGTCCTTCCGGAGCCTGAACGTTGTGCATACGATTTTTAGTGCGTCGGCAATGTTTCCACTGTACCACTTGTTGAATCCACTTCATTTTACGCGTTGTTAATCATGATTTATGATACAGAATGAAATATTTAGGTTAATAATTTGAATAGTATGATACTTTATCAAGACTGCAAGCACTAATCAAGTTTGTGTTAGAAATTTAGTAAAAACATTTTGATCATAAGGATATTAATATTATAAAATGCCAGTGACAATAAGTAGTCGTTACAGCACTACTATTAATTTGCCTTCAAGTTCCCTATACGAATTCAAGAAAGCTCTCATACCTGAAGCAGATTCAGTCCAAAGAAAAAAATTGAATAATAAGTTAACATGAAAGTTCAAGATTCAACAAGGGGTAAGCACTGTTAAGACGGTCTCAAGAAGTTGAAATTCTTCCCGAAGATTCATCCAGGAACGAACGTTTGTACGTTGTGCGGTGCGTAGGCACTCACACAGGTGTTTTGACAACGAAGAGGCTACCTCTGTTCCTTCTGCGGGAACTTCAATCATCACAGCTCACTCTGTCCGGCCTGGGGCATCCATCCGATGAATGTTATGTCTCTCACATGTTAGCCTGCATCATCTCTATAAAGGGACGTAAATGCTGAATAAAGCTGTTCAATCATCTAGTCTTCCTCTGGATAAACATCGTCGTCAATGCAGACAGTCTCTAATCTCCAGTATCCAACAATGTGTCACTTTTCTCTTGATGCCAACCATCAAACAAGAAATTGCTAGAAAAGGCTAATATAAAGGCAGCAGAAATGACTTCAATGCTTCTTCTCTCCATAAAAATTGGACAATTTGTGTTATTGGGATCATACGCAACTCAGTGTCTTCTCTTCATACTTTTTCTGCATGTGTGGGAATCGAAGAAGCAGCAGCCTCGTCTCGTTCTCTGCGTCGTCACAAGAAATGCATCCATTCAGACACCAAGGTTCGAACTACAGTTGGCGTCCCAGACAATTCTCAGACCATGAAACATCATTCTCCCTATTCTCTTTGATCCGTTGCCGATAATTTTTGATTGGTTGCAGACAATTGTCTGGGTAAATTAACCGCAGAATTGTCTGGGACGCCCACCATAGTTCGTATCAAGGTCTCGAACAAAGGCCTCCGTTACAATAAGAAGTGTCCTAGTTGTTGCTGTTCAGACAATGAACAATCGTCTGGCTGAGATCTCACACTTAGAAATAATATGCTTGGAATACCGTTATGATAATACATGAAGCATAGGTATGCTCTATAGTACGCATGTTTTCTTAGATATGCTAACTATAGAGAATACCAATGCAAGCTTCAGGTATTAGCATATCGGTATTCAAATTTTTTCTCAGTGCAGAGGGTGCATTTCCCCTCCATCGTCGGGTTTCGGGCTTCTTTGTAAAATCTCCCCCCCCCCTTTCTCTGAGTGATCGACTCGCATTCTATCTGTACATAACGTGTACTTTTCCCATTTTTCATCAACGTAAGGATGCTTTGAAATGACGTAACAAATGAATTAGATTGTACACAAAAGACGTCAGATCCAGGAAGGCTGCCAATGTGGCTGATAGATGCTTCCATTGTTGTAGTCAGGTATCATTGGAGGTTCAACTCCCACAATCTGGGGAATCATTCCATTCCACAAAGCTTCATCCAGAATAATTTCACTCTTCCCTTACTTCCGTCGCTTCTTGGCTCACTCTCAGGCGGTAGCTTGGTCTCATAAAGTTTCCAGTACGAGAAATCTCCAAATATGGGACAGGAAGGATACGAGAAGGAGCAGGATACCAGTCAGGGGTTGGATGTCTTAAGAATATAAGGACTGAAAGGATATAGGCACACTTGAAAGATGGATACCCAGTCTTGGCGAAAGTGGTCCAAGAATCCGACATCCAATTGAGAATCTCCATGTCACGGGGTGTCGCCTTCAAGAACCGTAGGTATGCCATTGAAGAGACTAGTACTAACCAGTCCATTGTTCAAGGCAGGCAGCCACAGTTCAGGGAAAGGATTAATGTATGGAAGTTCAGAAGAATGAATGACGGCTGAAGAGTGGAATTGTTGCCCTGTTGGCGGATTACTATTCCTCACGTTTCCAGTCTCCAAATGAAGGGACTCCGATTAACCCAGATTGATGAGTGATCTCATACACAAAAACTCGACGATTTCCATTCGCAAGATGGTCTCTGAAGAAGGATTCGCATTGAGATTACCGTTACACACAGAAAATATCTGCCTTTATTCTGCAGATACATAAATTCTACAGCAACTGATATATCTATCTGCCTCTCATTGCCAGAAGAGGCGGGTATACCTATCAGTTGGAGTGGCATATCTATTATACATTATTAATGCTTTCGGCTAAGAGACAACAACAGGGTCCGCATATTGCATGTGCTGCTCAATTGGTCTGAACTTTTTTTACAGAAGAGCCCAAAGGGAGTTCTAATGAGCTCTCGGAAACCTGGTCGCTCAATTTCACCATCTAGCCGAATTATGATTGTACAAAGTTCACTAATTTTCGACTCACGACATTGACCTTAAAACATTTTTGCTTGATTCACTGCCAAGGTTTTTCATGTGGTTTTTTACCAATCTATAGCTCTCGACTAATTGATTTCGATAGGCGTTTTAAAATAAGTACCTACTTTACAATTTTGGAGTTATGATCGATTCTCTAAAAAAATATTACATCATAGCATCCGAACAGGATATTTTCCCACCTAGATACCAAGCTCATTCGAATGAGCGTCAAACTTCTGCTCAGGAAGTAATGCTAGCGGAAAAATGACCTCTATACATTTGATCCAGTTTTCCGACTTTATACGCCGAAAGAAGAAAAATTGAGAGGTCGCAGAGTCGACTCTCTGCCGGAATATAATTTTGAGCAGCTTATCCTGAGGGCCAGAGAAAATTTATGTCAAGGTGTTACTAACAAAATTTGCCTATTCATCCTGCCCCTTCTTTCGATTCATGTGATAAAATGCGGGTTTCAGCTGACATTTTCCTGGACTTTATAATTTCTTTATGAACCTTGGCCGTTCGACCTCTGCCTTCTTATTACCCATATTGCACCCATATTGCAGAATAGGTTCCGATAGTCCGATAAGATTTGTACCCCAACCTGATTGATGATCAGTGTACTATGCCCTAATGAATTGCTATGTTGTAAGCACAGTTTGGGATTTGCTCTTAGAAGCAGCGGCTCGCCAGAGAAAATCTGTGAGCTTTGAAAGATTATATTTGAACTAGATGGTAACCTTGAGCGTACAAATTTATCATATGAGTCACAGATAGGTCATTGGAACGCCTTTGGGCTCACTTGATAAAAAGGAAAAATTTGAAAGGAAAATGTTTTTTCATCATGATTTTGCCAAATTAGTCCCAAAAGTTGCCGACTCTTATTGTTAGCCGAACGCACTCATGTATTTTCTGTATGTAACCAAGTGATATTTACTTAATGTCATACAGCATGGGAGAGACAAATTTAGATGCAGTGAAGACATCGCTCATCTTCTTGACCCAATCAATGTATGTCATTGCCTCGTTCACTTTGTACACTTCTTCAACAACATTCTGAATGTCCACATCACAATTAATAATAATTTATCTACATTGATACCAATGCAACTCGAGGGAAAATAGTGAAACAGTTGTATACATGAATAACTGGAAAACATCTTGACTGTGGGAGAGATCAGAATAGGGATTGGGGGGATGTCCATTTGTATCCAATCCATCCGTCCCAAATAGAGTGATGATAGTCGCATAGATAGTGTGAGTGGAGGAGTGGCTGTGAGGAGG
>JACMIF010003878.1:0-10110 GCA_014805445.1 Diplogasteroides magnus | reverse complement strand
CGCAATATGTTGAATATTGAACTGCTTCAAAAGTTGCCTGGTACATGCATCTGAGTATGCTCTTTAATTTAGAATCGGTTCCAGATTTCCACGGAGGGGAAAATTTTGCGGAAAAAAAGATTTTTCATAAAAACCCGCGAAATACCCGCAAAAAATACCTTCAAGTTAACACATTGCAAAATGTTGGATATTAAATTTCTTCAAAAGTAGCTTGGTACATGCATATGTATATGCCCTTTGATTTAAAATATGTTCCAGATTTCCAGGGATGGGAAAATATGGCCTGCCATGCGTCGATAGAAATCAAAAACTCTTCACAAAATGCTGTAGAACACATGTAGAATATGTCAGAAGTTTTTATTCAAATACTACAGTACCCTGCGCCGGAATCACAGCCGGATTTGGCCAAAACCGCGTGCCGTGAAATAGACTGACGGTCCCTAAATATAATTTGGTAAATTTTGGAAAAGAATCATGATTATCTTGAAATTTCGCTAATTAATGAATAAATTAAGAACTCACTCGCTAATTAGACGTTTTTTCTGAAAGATACGCGGATTGTCATCCACCAATCTTCTTCTCAGTCTGTCCACCTAGGGGAAAGAACAATTGGAAAAGGACGACATAATAGAAAGTGCCAACCTTTCTCACTTCATTGAGAGTCTAGCCATTCAGGTATTCGTACATACCCAATTGGGAAGATAGTCAAGGGGGAAATAGTCATTGAGTGACAGTCTGTTTTCAGGAATTCTTCCACCTGTGAATACTTGATGGGGAAAAGGTAGAACAATATTGAATAAATGACAGAAAGTAAGAGCACTTTATCACCTGATGACACATTTGACCATGCATTCTCCTTTCGAATGATTTCTTCCTCTTCTTCACTGAAGTCTCTTGATCTTCGACATTTTACGAATCTCCTCCGCGTTCTTTCCCTAAAATATTATACATAAACCATCCATGAAATATAGAAAGATAACATAAATTTTTTCACACAAGAATATGGAAGGGAGTATATTATCCTAATGAGGGAGGCTCCCGCCTGCCAGGCCTTGGACAGAAAGTTCTCGATGCAAAGATAATCAGCTGCATTGATCAGCTCAATCAGAGTCTCCGGCTCGATCTGAGATCAAATATAAACATAAAAGATCGCATTTTTTAAACGTCAATAAATAAAGAAGATAAAGAACGTACTTTGAAGAACTCCTCGTCCCATGGCGAGAGATAAATCCGCTTTTCCTCTTCTCCTTTTTCTTCTTCTTCCTCCTCGTCTTCGGACGCAGGAACATTCTTCTCACGGTGTTCGCACCACACAATAATCTACATTCAATTCATTTTATTTCTAAATACGAAATATCACTAACCTTTTTGAGCACATTCGAGCTAACTTTCGTCAATGGAATAGGCTTATCCTGATCGACATCGTCCAAGTTGAGATCCTGCATACATTATCATTTAAAGGGGAATATTACCAAACAAATTAATTTCGTTGGTCGCCGCCAACTTTTTCAATGAATACCGCCCTCAATATCAGGAAAAAGGGGAATATTGCAACTCACAAGCATATAGTCGATGGTCCTGAAGAGACGAGCGTAGTTCATGGGAACTTCGACAAGTTCATTGTCGCTAGTAGTCATTTTAATCGCTGAAATCATGATGATCACCTGAATATCTAAACATCAACATGGCTCGGCGCTGATATGAGAGGCCACGAGCTCGTGCACGAGTTCAACCCCATCGTCAACAAATCAGCCCAGTCTTGGGGGTGAAAAAATCTGCCAGTTTTCTGTCAAACTGGGGTTCAAAATCTCCAATTGTGCGTACAAGGTTGTGTATATCGGCAAATTTGTGACATTCTTCTCCGCAGCGAATTTGTCTTACCCCGTCATAGACAACCGCGCTGTGGAGCAGAACAAAGGCAGCAAGAAAACATAACTGTTACAGAAGCGGAGGGCCAATAGCATTTCGCAAGCGGACATCGGTGAGAGCGCAGTTTCGAATTCCAAACGTGACGTCATTTGGGTAAGGGGAGGGCGTTTGGAAAATCGCTCTCCCCCTACCCAAATGTTCATGAATACGTCGACTGATTTTTTTAGGTAACTTTGAAGTCCACGTGCGTTCAACCACGCGCGCCACAGACAATTAGCACGTAGGGTCAGCCAACGCGAAAAGCGACAACAATTGAACCGCGTCGCGAGCCCACGCGTCGCGGCAACCAAAATGTCCTGAATCAGTTACTCCCGAATCGTCGCGTTTTGATAACACTGTGATCGTATCGTATCGTATTTCGTTTCATATGATTTTTTTAGCAGTTAAAAATTATTTACTCTGCGTATTAAATAGGATTTGACTATCTACTTCAGCTCAAATGAAAATAACTTCCACTGCTTGCCTGAGAATGCTGAAAAGAATAAAAAAAACCATTTACCAATTTTAAATGTTTTGTCTAACCGATCTGTATATTGCTACAAAAAATCTAATCGGTGGCGTTAGTCTTGACAGAAATAAAAAATAATAAAGTTTTCACAATTTGACCGACACGCAACGCGTTTGACCCCGCGAACCGAATGCGCTCTGCAGCCATTATTGTCGCGCTGACCCACCGTGATTGTTTGCAACCAAAAAAATATCGAACCATCGAAAGCATACCTGCGCAAGGGACTTCTACCGTCCCCACGGGGGGTTGAATTTAAGGGTGCCCCCCCCGGGGCATTTCAGGCCGAACCCCCCAAATCCAAGGATGCGAAATAAATGAAAAAGAAAGTCAATAAAAAATCATTTGGAATTCCAAACGTTCGGGTTTGGAAGATAAGCTTCATGAATAGCTCCAAACGGTTTGGATTTCAAACTCATTTGGAGTCCAAACGTTTGGAATTTCAAACGCATTTGGAACGCTGTTTGGAACAAAGTTTCATGAATACGGCCTCTGAGCACAAGGCGCTGCAGAGTTTCGCTAGATTAATTACTTGCACTTATTTATAATGATGATTTTGTTAAAATAACCCGCCTATCGAGAGCATATTGACGGGCCAAATGGAAGCATTCCTCAGCAGCTCCCAATGCACCGAATGCTATTCCAAGTCGAGCGTTGTTTAGGCAACCAAATGGACCAGCCAGACCTTCCACCTGGTACAAATTATGCTATTCCACAATATAATGTAGAATGTACCTTAGGAAGAAGATGATCTTCTGGAACTGGTACTTCGTCCATTGCTATTTGACCTGTTACTGAAGCACGCAGAGACAGTTTTCCCTACAGAAAAGTTGAGTAGATAGAAGGAGAAAGATGAAACAAACCTCAATTTTGGGAGTTGTAAGTCCTTCCATACCCCTCTCAAGAACGAATCCTTTGATCTTGTTATTATGTCTATCACTTCTCGCCCAGACAATCATAACATTTGCCACCGGACTGTTACTTATCCAAGTTTTCGTTCCAGTCAATCGATATGTCTTCGTCTTCTCGTCCCACCTACTCATCATTCAAATTAACTTTAATGATATTCAATATAATAACTTTGCTCTAGTTTCCATTCCTCCGGGATTTGATCCATGATTGGGTTCAGTTAATCCGAAACATCCAATAGATTCACCCGATGACAGAGAAGGAATCCACTTTTCCTTTTGAGCATCAGTTCCTTTGGCATAGATTTTAGACATTTAATTTGTACATGACAAACCATAATTATAAATGGGTCCAATGACAAGAGAAGTCTGAACAGACATCGTTGATCTGTAGCCGCTGTCCACTCTCTCCACCTATCATATCCCTTCATTTCAATATCTCTTTTCTTCTCACACCTCCCTTGCCACCAATCCGTATCCAACGGTTCCTGCTCCAGCACATCCATATCCCTCAACATAATAGCCATTATAATACTAATTCATTTCCAAACCTGATACGGTACACCGAGCAGACCCATTTTGCCCATTTCGGGAATAAGTGTTGGGTCGAATTCTTAACTATTTTGATGTGAAATATGGCACATGCAAATTAACGAACTTTCACTTCTATATGCCTGTGTTACTCTCGGAAGCAGTTTCTCCTGACAATATTCTCTTCCTTGCGCCATAAGAGTCCTTTCCTCATCGTTTAATTGGTCAGCCAAGTCGAATGCATCCCGAAAGTTAAACGAAGAGGACCCTTCAACGGAACACAAGCATTACACAACTGCATCCTATTTAAAATAATAACTTACATCTAGTCGATATTACGCATTTCCCAGCAGTTCTGAGGGCATTTAGAGTCATATCGATCCAAAATGTTCCACTTGAATTATTCCTTCACAATAGAAAAGCAAGAGTATTTTCAAGTGATCACGCTTTGTGTACACTCTGCCTCAACAATCTCAGTGGTAATCCAAAAACTTTTAATCGCATATGTGAAATCCTAAGAAAAATAGACTCAACGATTTTACACACTTCGAAGACTAATAAATAAATAAAAAGTGGACAAGTACATTGTACAGTTTTAAAACGCAAGTAGTATGCTCTTATTTTATTGTAGGCATAACGTATAAATTTCCAAAAACGGCAATGACTAGTCAAAAGTTAGTATTGTTTTTGCGAATAAAGGCCATTTACACACAGAAAAATACCCGCTGGCCCTTTCACAAGAGAAGCAGACATTAATTGCCACGATAGAGCTGAACAAATGAAGAGAAAGATTGATAACAGGGAGTGAATGAACTCTCCCTGTTTCTGCCACCGACACTACCCGTATCTCCTCTGCGGCACTCAATAAGGCATTACAACGGCCATAAGCAAAGACACTGCATATCCCAACAAAAAAGTTCCATCAATCTGCTTGACAATATTTCTTTTTTTTACAACGAAGGTAGAATCCTATGGAGTTCTTGCTTTTGATGATCCGTAAGACTCGTCGGGAACTTGACATCAAATTCAACGATGAGGTCTCCGCGAGTGCCGGGAATCTTTGGGTTGGGAAGACCTTGGGCAGTAATTCTAAATTGACATTTATAACGAGCATTCAAAACAAAATTTAAACAACCTCCTAGCTGTGTTGGGCCTAATCACATCGTTAACGTTGAGGGGGACAGTTGCACCATCCAAAGTGGGAACCTAATAATTTCTCTCTCATGAAATAACAGGAAAATTTCCAACCTGAAGGCTTACACCACATAGAGCATCACGAAGGGCGATCTTGTGTATGTATCTTATATCAACGCCCTCTCGTTTAAATTTTGGATGCGTTTTATCCTGAAAATAAATAATAACTATTTTTCTCATATATTTGCCAGGTAACCCTGGCGGGTGAGGTACTGTTAAAGGAAAGGTACCCTTACTGTTAAAAGGGATTGTTTCGGAAACATTTCCGCAATTGTAAAAAAAATCCTGTTAGGGACGCTTCCTCACTCCATTCTTTTTTTAAAATAAATTTCCAAAGGCGGTGGTATACTATATGTGTTGCGATGGCACCCCCAAATTACACTGCCATTTTCGAACAGCGACATTGAAATATTGAAATCGGGAAATTCTCTCCTCGGAAAATGTTCGCTTTACGCTGTTTATGTTCGAAAGCAACGAAAAAATTTCAGACATTTGCGGTTACGAGTAGGCCATGTGGAAATGATAAGACCTCTCAACGGTAAAGGAAACCCCTAAATATATTTTGGCGGCTACGGTACAGGGCTGCGCGAAAAATTATTTTCGGAAAAAAAGCAAAACCGAATTTTTTTTTCAAAATCCCAAAAAACCGAAAAATGGGATTTTTTTTAACGTAGACCGTATTTTTCACATAAGTATTTTATGAAACAGTTCTCCTCCAGCTTCGAAAAAAATGAAATTTGACGGTGAAAAGTGTATTTTCTTCAATTTTCTGTTGAAATTTCTCAAAAATTGCCCAAAATATGTGGTCCAATTTGGAAAAGTTCAGCTAAATTTGACAATTTTTTCGAAACCGAAAATCTTTTTCGGCAAAAGACCGGAAAAAACGAAAAAGGCGCAGCCCTGCTACGGTAGCCGTCTGAATTTTTTTCTCGGTAGAATAACAAATCATTAAAATTCAGATAGGCGATATAATTTTTCCTCGATGGAACTCATCAGTGGCTTTCAGAAAACGTGTAAGGTAGCGAGGTCACCTTTATTTTTTCGTTGTAAATTTTGAATGTTACGAATTTCGGAAAAAAAGCACATCACTTCCGCACACCTCATTTCCGCACACTGTTGCTCTATGAGCACAACGAAGTTTGTGGAAGCTACACTGACAGTGTGCGGAAATGTGCTGTGCGGAAATGAGGTTGTGCGGAAGTGAGCTGTGCGGAAGTGATACGATCCCGAATTTCGCCCGAAGATCCAAAATAGGTCTTAATAAAAAAAATCAAGATAACAATGCAACCATACACCTTTTCTGAACTCCACTGTCCTATCCAGAAAAATGCAATAAAAAATAATATCGGTTATCTCAGATTTTTAATGAGCAAAATTTTCCCACTGAAATTTTTTCAGATGACTGTCGTAGCATAGTTCGAAAGGTGGGCCTAAAACGGCTTTGACTCGAAAAATTTGTAGCACCCAACCCGGCTTCGGGTGATCGTGGCACTGATTTTCTATACCCCAATTCGGCACCGAACCACCCCGCATAAATTATTTGAATTATGACAAAAATTTAAGAGTTTACCGTTTGTAATGATATCGTTTCTTTTTTTAAAACCCGGCCTTGATGCAAAGGACTGTACCCGTTAGTAGCAAAAAAATAGCTAACCTTGATGACAAACACAATATCCGCAGGAACCCTTCCAGGATGTTGATCGCCCTCCTTAGGGAAAGTGATCTTCGTCCCACTCTTCCAGCCGGGTTTAATGTTGATTGTAAGCACTTTGTCCTCCACTCTTGTACTTTGCCCATCAGGAGACAAAACTTTCCTGCAAATAATACTGAATGCTACCTGATTAGAATCAGGTTTTACACCATACACTCAAAACATACTTGCGCTAGGGTATATTATTTCAAAAATCGGCAAAAATATGGGTTATCCCTGATTTGCGAGGACTTACAACAGTAGCAATCGGGACAATTTGAGGCGTCGTTGGTATAAACCCCGCCGCGAAGAAACATCGTTTGCATAATTTTTTAGAAACATTAAAGAATAGTGTCGCTAAGAAACTTTAATGATCTAGGGATTCGCTAATAGGACTGTGAATAACAGGAAAGGAATGATTTCGGCTTCAATTATATACTCTTTCAAGCGGTGATGAAAAATTCATTACTGGAGTTCATGAAGCACGTTTAACGTTGTTAAAGCAATTCTCCAAAAAAACCTTGTAATCTTCATCTTTTTCGTGCATCCCTTGTAGATGTCCTCCAATGCAACAGGCAACTCATGCTGTACTGTTGGATCCTGTCTGGCAGCTCTGCGATGTCCTCCACCACCTGATGATCAAGATAAATAAACGCATGGGAAAAGTAAAGCAAAAGTGTTAATGGTGCATATAATTAGTTCAATAAAACCCACGATGATTAGATAGTAACGAGTGTCACGCTTGCGCCACTTATTGTCTTCTGCTGGAGCGGAGTTTTCTGCCCCAAGGAGGCGTGGGCGATACTTACTAAGCATTACTACTTAGCGGACAGGGCCTACTCGGGAAGGGTCGAGGTTCCGGTATCAAAAGAAAGTGCCAACGGTTCATTTTATAATCTTTTTTTAGAGATTAGTGCGGCGGCAGTGTGGATGTGCCCCGTCCGAAAATAAATTTGTCCTAACATCCAATCGGGACTGCAAAGCGAGGATACCGAAGGCTTCATAGTTGTGCAGCACCGCCCGGAGGACTGAAGACTCCAAAGAGGTTGCGCATATATCGACAAAGGTGTACAGAGAAGTAGAGAAAAACCATCAGCAGCGAGTGTTTAATAAAGCAGTTGTTACAGGCCGTGCAGGTACCTCCACCATAGTGTTCCTCCATACCGCCTGGGCCTCCAAAGTTGAAGAACATCCCCGGACCGCCAGCTCCACCACCTCCAAACATTGAGAAAGGGTCGTCGCCTCCGAAGAATTGTGAGAACATTCGCATAGGATCACCCTGAAACCAGAAAATGGATTCGAAAAACGTGTCATCGTTCACTTGAAATTCATAGTGATATCCAGGTGCTCCGCCTCCCATTCCTCCAGGTCCAGCGTCCATTCCACCACCCTTCAGCCCCTCCTCTCCATACTTATCATAAATTTCCTTTTTCTTGGGATCCGACAGCACATCGTACGCCTCAGCGATTTCCTAAACTATCATTTGCTGGCCTTCAATCCCAAATATTCAGTACAGTATCTCAATTAGCAGCGAACACCAAACAACTAGGGTGTCGCAACCAGTGACTTTAGTGCAATGGTCATTCGCGGCGGGGTTGTCTATCACACGAGAGACAACCGCTCGGAGATTAGAAGAATGACAATTACACTAGTCACTGCAGCTTCAGTGCGCTAATGGCGATTTCCTACAAACAACATAAAAATACCTTAAATTTATTTTCAGCGCCTGCCTCCTTATTCTTGTCGGGGTGGTATTTTAAGGCCATCTTGCGATACGCCTAAAAAATACTTTGCTCAAGCAACACATAATGGTTTTCATAAGAAAAACATTTGACTCAACGAGATGATTTTGACGGTACATTCAACATCTAGTTTACGCGAAATAAATAGCGAAAATATTCAACGGAGGGATAGGTCAGTACTGTACCTTGAACGGACAAGCCAAAAAAATTCACAAGATGGGTAGGTGGGTCAAAACCGGGCCAGGTATCTCGGTTGCGGCAAGAGCTACGAACACGAAAAGGAAAATAACCTTTTTAATTTCATCTTCGGAAGAAGCTTTGGTGACTCCAAGAATCTTGTAATAGTCTTTCCCCATTACAGATGCGCTGAATTCTGAAAAGTATATATACAAACATGTTGGGCATACATGAACAGTGCTCGCTCGCACCCCAGTTCTAAGTTTATTGGTATATCGATACATAGATACCTAACCGAATGCTCACGAGAAATTTCACTTATCCGTGACCCTGACCCACATTCGAGAGTTCGGTATACATCCCGCTAGAAATGTTTCCGAACAATTAGAAATTGTAGTCATAAGTAAAAGAAACAAAATACCAAAAAACTGACCAATAAAGAGTTGACAACAAACAGTACAACACGTATTGGAAGGAAAATTTACAAGAACTCCCTCACGAAATCATGTATTTGACACAATTGACCAACAAATTATGCCATTTGCTAACAATGTGGTAAAGCCTACCAACTTTAATATGTTCCAGAAGGGGAAAAGTGTCACATTTGAAGCGGAAAAAGTAAACAAAATACTATATTAAACTATGAGTGGCTTCTGATCGATCATGGTCATGAAGACGTCGTTCTCGCGATACCGTAATATCTCGAATTTACGCGAATCTTCTATTTGGCGCTAAATTCAAAATTTGTCGAAGAATGGTGACATGCACATCGAAATTTCTGTTTAAATCCTGTTTTATTGAAACCCCCTCTGACTTTAAGCGATCGCTAGCGAGCTAGTCAGCGAGTTGGAACGTTTTTGGTTACATGTTTTATCTTGTTCTCTGCATATTATTTTTTTTAGTATGGCTTCTGCTGAAAGACGCCTTCAAATACTATGTCTGCATGGTTATCGTCAGAATGATGTTGTTTTCCGTGAAAAGGTGTGAGTACTCGATCTAAGAGATAGTTGAATGTGTTGTAGGGTAGGGAAAGGAAGAATAAGTGCACATTTCTGTCGTCTAATTCCCTCAGCTGATCAGAGTTGTCTCTCTCTCGTGATGGACAACAGCTCCGAGGGTGGGGGTAAAACGTGGCAGTGGCAATGGCAGTGGCAAATTTCCTCAAACACTACACTGGACCTATTTTTTCGGACTCCTTGACACCTGGGGAGTAAGAAAAAATAGGTCCCTCGACGCTCGATTTTTGACCACCTACACCATGACCGCTCTGAGCGATCGAAACTAACAGAAGATACAAATCCGCTTTCTTTTCCACTTGCAACTGTCGAAGGGTCGCTGGGGTTCATGGTCAAAAAATGGAGAGGAAAAAATTTGACGAGGGATCGAGGTGAGAAGGTCATTTTCGAAATGCCTGGTCTACGTGAGGTTGCACAA
>JACMIF010003876.1:0-12187 GCA_014805445.1 Diplogasteroides magnus | reverse complement strand
TCCATGTTTATGGTTGCGGGCCTTGAATAGGAACTGCTTTAACATAGAGAAATAGTGTGTTTTCCCGATTTTTTAGCAAGTCTTTCCGGATCACGCCATATGAGAAGATGCTATGTACCTTGTGTAGAATTTCATGGAGATTCATTCTGACCAATAAAATGGATCCCGAGCTGCCAGACCCGAAAAACTGGAAAGGCAAAAGCGCATTTTTGGCATATCTCAAAAAGCTGGAAAGACAAAAGCGCATTTTTGGCATATCTCAAAAATCGATAATCTGATTTCTGCCCTATATAGAGGCATAGATATCGATTGGGCAGTGGCTTATTTTATGCACCAGACATGTACCATGTACTAGGCCGAGGTATATTAGACTGGATCTTTACGGAAGGAAGATATGATTTTTCATCCGAGATCGATTTTTTACCAAATCATGCAACTTTTTCAATTATCATATCTCTCGAACCAGAGCCGCAATGGACATGGATACCATATATGTAGTACATTCCTCAGTCCCCACCAATATGCACCCCACAAACCGTCATTTAAAACATCTTGACAAAAATGCACCAGGGGGTGGTCGACTCTCTCATTTAGTGCGTGGTATACTCGGAATATCAAGTTGGATTTATGCAATAATAAACAGGACACTAGAAAACCAAGTAATCTTGAACAAGGAATGTAACATATATTTCAGAGAACTTTAAATAATGCTGACGTTACCAAGTGCAAGATGGATCACATTCGACGATTGGAAAGAGACAAGCTGGAAAGACAAAAGCGGATTAAAAATGTTACAAATGGTAAATTGTCAAAAATCTATGGTTGATTAGAGCGTTCAACAATCATTCGTTCTGAGTTTCAGCGTATGATAGCCTGCAGGACATCATTCCTGGGAAGGACGCACTCTCGGATCTATTCTTTTTGAACGCAATCGGTAGTTTGCCATCAATATTCAACCCAATAACCACTTTCAAAGAAAATGAAGAACGAAAGCAAGGACACCCTTCGTTGCTTACTAAAACATTCCTTTCGAAGGCGTGCGTATGATATAATTTATAATGAATGTGAAAAATTTTCAGAGACAAGATTTTTCAAGCACATGGATTCAAAATTTGCAATGATGATGAACATGGGAGACGGAATGTGCAACTGAACAAAGTGAAAATAAATACCTGGGGAATTTTTCAATGACTTGTTTAAAAACTTTTTTGAAGGAGATTTTAAAATAATATATTATTTCGGGTACTCTGCATAGCCAAGCGTCGCGAAGAAGACGGTACAGAAATGTATTACGTTATCAAGGTAGCGATTGGATACGGGCAGAATTTCGTAAGTTATATTTTGCTTGTGATGTAATTTTCAGTGATGATTACAGATATCGTCATTTGCAATCAATTCCAGCAAATATATGGATGTTTTGTAAGACAAATACCCAAGACGATAATGCTGAAACTTGTAAATATGTGGTTTAGGTACCAATCTAAGAAAACCGAAGGGGAGCTAATGTATGTTGTATCTTCTCCGTTTCACAATTCTGATAATCTGGAACGAATGCTGATTGGAGATTATAAATCAGGTTCTTTCGTATTATACTATAATATTATAACATTTGTCTTAGATTTGACATTCGCGCAATGAAAGGATCTTTTGACAAAAATTGCTGACGAATTTCAGCAATTTGAACAAAAGAAAATATTCAATTTCAACCTAAAATTAACGAAGTATAATTTGAAAAATATTTCGTATAATTCATTTGTTAAGTTTCCTAATTGGAGACATTGGCGTGGCAATAACTGGATTCGGGCTTCCGCGAAATTGGAGGAATGAACCGTAAAATTTAATATGACCACTTTTGAAGGAGAGAAACATGCAACAAGAAAAGTTATTTTAATTTGAAGCAACGTGTTTACCCACAATTAAAGACGGAAGTATATTCTTTCGGAATAATTTTATGGATATTCTTATTCCGAAAGCTTTCCTTTTCCAAATGGAGTGCCAGCGAGCTAATTGCAGCTATTAGAAGAGGGTGCAGGTAAGATGAATTTTCAGGAAAAAGATTTTTTTCAGGGATCATCTGGAAGATATTGAAAAGAGCCTGAAACCTGCACCAAAAGTACTCCGAAATCTTATCTGCCAATGCCTAAATGTTGATCCCGACCAGCGGCCTACATTTGACATTGTTATCGCGCGCCTAGCGAATATCTTTGAATATTTCATTGACGAAGAGGTTCGTATATTTTGGCTTTAAAAATATAGCCATTCCAAATTTCAGCACTGGTCTGCAGAGTTGATCCGACAACAGAAGTTGGCCAATAGAGAAAGGAATGGTGATGACAACATAGAATCTTCTCGCGAAAATACAACGCACCATTCCTCGAGAGCAACATCCCCTCCTTCTCCTTCACCCATGGAAGAACAGGAACCAGTATCCTCTGAAGATGAGAGTGACTAGCCCATTCTGATCATCAGAGGATATTTCTTTCTATTCCGATCCTCATACTAAACAATTTTGTTCTGGTGGAAAAACGAGAGTCGCATCAAAGGAGAATACTCTCATTTTCTGTGAAGTCTTATGATAACCTATTGAAACATTCCAATGATCGTGTAGTCATTTTCTTCCAACTTCCGTTTTAGTGGAAAAATAACCCGTTAAATTTGTTAAATATAATGTTGCTGTGATTATCAATGTGCGATTTCTGTAAGATGTATTGTGCCCGGTGATGGAGCAAATGATAGAAAGAAGAAGGTGGAGTATGTAAAGCTGTTCTGGTTCATTTCTTGTGACATTGTTGTGATTAGTGCTTACGTCGTTTGTGTCTAACAAACGATGTCATAACGTGACTCACTTTCGCTTCTCTTCCTTTCTTGTCGTATCCGTTGTTGCTCCATTGTTTAATGGGGCCTTTGGAGACTTTAGCAATTAACGATTTTTCTATGTCCTTACCAGAATAATAGCAGAAACACACGTTTTTAAAATATATTCTCCACGAATTCGTATGCATTGTAGTGCCTAATATCGATGTCCTTTGGCACTCGAATAAAGAACCTGGAAAAAACGACAAATTATTCCTATCGAACCTTCTTTTTCAATCTTCATGTGCATTTAATCCATATTTTGTTTGATTGTGAATTTTTAGGGTGCCCCTTTTCATGTTCATTCCGTGCCTGCTCTGTGTCACAATTGTTTGTAGTGTGCCACAACGGAGGGACAAAAGGAGGGGGTAGAGTCAAAAATGCGAGAGCATTGCGATAGGGAGGGGAGCTAGGGTGCTTATTCTTCGACAGTCGTGAGTATTCACTCGCCTTGAAGTGTATTGCATGGCTTTCAACTATTCTTGTGAATGAATCCATCTTTCCATTTCGCCTATTTCATCATCGTGGTTCTGTTGAATTTTTTTTTAGTGATGAGGGCGGTAATTTTCCTGTCCTTGTTGCCGTTCCTCCCAGATGTGGAATCCTACAAGATCTTGGTCTACAACCCTCGCTTCGCCCACTCGCACACGAACTTCTTGGCCAATTTAGGTGATATTCTCGCTGAGGCAGGACACAATGTGGTGGGTGCTTCACGCCATCCTTGCAATGGGCACGTAGCTTGGATCGCAGGACGATAATATTTGGGGTGTTGGGTCCTTCTTGGTCTATGGGTGCATATGCAATCAGTTGCGAAAGAGGGGAACCATTCTGACCTCAGCGCTCAAACGCAAAGATCGCACGATCACAACACGTGCAAGCGTTTGTACGGGTGAACGCGGGACGTTCAGTTAGAAAACAGAGTGGAGCCAGACAGTTGAGAAGTTGAATTGGAATTCAAATCCCCAAATCCACTTTTTCATGTGTTTTTTCATGAAATTTTTTTCTCTCAGCCACAGCAGTGCTGACACTTGAAATTCCATAAATGAAAATAGTACTGCTCAGACCTCTCTAATGCCCATCTACGACGAGACCGTCAAGGCGACGACCAAAAATACGAAGATCATTAGTGTTGACGCTCCAGAGGACGTGAGGGAGGAGGTTAGTTCAAGAATGGAGCATAAAATATCATGTGAAAGATAACATCGCCATGGAACCTTGCGCGGTGATATGGTGGTGTCTATTTCACTACTTCGGCGCAAAGTCCAAGGCCCTCTTTTCTTTCACCGAGAATAACACTCGCCTGTAATTGAAAGCTTCATGTGACTTAGTAGCACTTGAAATACGCTATCAATTTCACTACGTCCCAGTAACGGAAAGGATGAGAACGTGTAAATTGTCGGAAGTCGACTAATACTTGATATATAGCTGGAGATGGCATATCAGTTTCATTACAGCCTCGGTCATTGTCGGATTCAGAATAGCAAATAAAAGGCTATTATTTTCAGGGTCGACAACTCCTGGACCACGAGCTGAACTTCTTCGAAACGAAATTATTCGACCCCATTGTATCATTTGTGGTTAGTGAACAAAAAGTATGGACAACTGACAGATGCGAACACAAAGTCGTTTCTTCATACTTGAGGAATGTTTTGGAACGAATTGCATTAGAGTTACTCTAATAGAGTAAACATATTCTAGTAAGCAACCTCCACTTAGGTCAGTCACATCATGGGAGGACTCTATGCGAGGGCATGCAAGGGAACACTCGAACAGCCCGGACTTCTGGAGAGTTTAACCAACGAACGCTATGATGTTTACATTACCGAAAGCTTCGATACCTGTGGACTGGGTCAGAGGATGTTTGCTCGTTGTTAACTGCCCCTGTTAACGGTGAACTGAACTCGACTATTTTAGGAATCGCCCACCTGATCAAGCCCAAAGCTCTCATCACTGCCTCCACTTCTGTCATCCTCGGCGAACAGTTTGATGACCTGGGCATACCTAACTTCCCCAGCTTCAATCCGAGTAGGTTACTATAGTCTAAAATTCTCAACCAGCAATCAGCTAAGTAAGGTACTATAAGAGCCATTTAGGCATGTACACGGTCCACCTCGACCCCCACTCGATCACCAGTCGTGCCTGGAATCTGCTCGGTGAATTCCTCGTTCGAAGGTTCTTCGGTGGCCTGAGATCGAGAGTCAGGACAATGTTCTTGGCTAAATACGGCTCGGACTTCCCGACCTGGCAGGTTGGCAAAAGCATACTTTCGGCAGGTTGGCAAAAGCATACCTTCCATTACATAATAATGCTATATGGACAGAATATAGCCTTTCAAATTGACAAAGTAATTGCTGTTTCAAGCATTTTCCTAACTGAAGGAAGAACAGCTGAATCAATAAAGTTGCATAGGGCCGCATAAAAACATTCAGGAAATCACATCAAATGTCGCCTACGGGTTCGCGAATGCCGAGCCCCTCATCGACTTCGCTCATCCTACCCTTCATAGAATTGTCAACATCCCGGGAATTGGAGCCAAGGATCCGAAGCCGCTGGACAAGGTAAAACATCCGGTCACGTCATGTGATAATTTCATCATTATGGCTCAAATCTCCAAAGTATAGTTTATTTATCCTTTTAGAAATGGCTGGATGTCCTGAGTCGACGTCCAAAAGCTGCTCTGATTTCTTTCGGATCCATTTCCGGAAGCTACCAGATGAATATTGAGTCCAAGAGGAGCATACTCAAGGTTTACTTTATTTAATTGCCATATTCTTTATAAAAAAATTCATTGTCCTAAGCAGGGGTGTGCGTTTACCGTTTACCGATTTACCGATTTACCGAATTTACCGAATTTTTCGGTAAAAATTTACCGTTTCGGTAAACGGTAAAAATTTCTGAATTTACCGAAATTTTACCTAATGCAAATTTAGCAAAAAAAGTCTATTTCGAGCATATTTTTCCATATTCTTAGCAATTTTTGAATTTTTTCAGGCATAAATTTTGTAAATGCAGCTCGAATAACATTATTTCGAACAAGAGGTCACTTAATTTTATCCGAAAAATTCCCCAGTGGTAGTATGACAGGTTATTGTAGAATTCCAAATATCTGTGGAGTTCAATTAGTCACTCTTATTTTGATATTATGACCAATCTCATTTTTACAAATGACCTCTGCTAAATGAATAATAAAGACCCAGAGAGAAAAGTTCGCTACAGAAAACACGTATTGTTGATTTCTAGTCGGAAATACCACTTGGAAGATAGCAAATGAGGCCATGTAAAAATATGCTTGAATTTTATTTTGGAATTTTTGTCAAGATATCCATAAATTTGAGCGCTATAGAGTTTTGTAGACGATTTTACTGAAAATTAATTCTTTAAAATACAACAAAAAAACTTCAGAACATTGCCTAAGGGTTAAAACAAAGTTTTACCGAATTTACCGAATTTACCGAAATTTACCGAAAGTCAATTCGGTAAATTTACCGTTACCGAAATTTTACCGAAAACCTTTTACCGCACACCCCTGGTCCTAAGGTTCCTCACCTAGTCGCTAAATCAGCAATGTGCGAATCGGTGACGACAGACTCGAGCATTTACCATGGAAATTTGCGCCGAAATGGTGAAATGTACAGATGCACCGCGAGAATGCAGATATTCTTGACGAGTCCGTCCAATCAATTCTCAATTTGGCGCAAAAATGCCATGGCGCTTCGGTCTTTCACCCACGAATCGTTTCTTCTTTTCAGACTGTATCCTCCTTCCCTGACGTCACATTCATCTGGAAGTACGAGAAGCTCCAGGACGATTTCGCTGTGAATGAAGCAGCTAAAGTAGACAACCTCGTCCTGGCAGAGTGGATGCCGCAGAGTGACTTGCTGAGTGAGACCAAATTTCTTTTTATCATATTTCTCTCAAAGAACTTGGCTTTCCGCTATTGTGTTTTACTGTTCAAGACTAATGAAAACGAACTATTCTAATCATCGTGGAGTTCAGGCGACGAAAGAGTCGTTGCGTTCATCTCCCACGGAGGCATGGGATCAGTACAGGAAACTGCGCGGAGAGGAGTACCTGGTGATTCAACGACACATTTTACCACATTGCACTGAAAATGTTTTGTCATTTATGATTGCAAAATTATAATTACACAACAGGCGATTGTGTTTTAGAAGCTAAATGCTATTGTGATCGTTCACAATCTTCTTTAGGCCTCTTCATTCCACTTGGTGGTGATCAGCCTAGGAATGCAGCCATGATGCAGCACAACGGACTGGGCAAGGTCTATGACAAGTTCGACCTTCCGTACTCCGACAAGCTCCTGACTGCCTTCAGGTCATTGTTAGAGGATCCAAGGTGAATCATAGGGCATTATTATTGTGCAATATATAAAATAATCCCTGGTGGTCACTAAGGTTGGTAGTTTGACTAGGTTTTCGGATATGTTTCACAGCTCTAATAAGTATAATATATGTAACCACGGTGAAACATATCCGAAAACCTAGTCAAACTGCCAACCATAGTGGTCACGTAATAATGATGAAGCAGAGAGACGCACCATCAGTCTACGGCACTAGAATTTTCAAGTTCGTCATTCGGCGGGGAATTCTTGTCTTTCGCTGATTTCATAACTCTCTTAGCATGTGTTTGATCTCATTTGAACTGCGAAAGTTAACGAGGATACAAATCAGTTACTGATAAAGGTTAAAATGGCTCATTTCTCAATAATACTGCAAAAAAAGATCTATTGATGTTAAGAGTGCATTTCAGCTACCTCTCGCGTGCCAAGCACGTCTCCCACATGCTGGCCAAGAAGCCCTTCACCTCCAGGGAGCAGTTGATTAAGCATGTTGAATTCGCAGCGGAATTCGGTCCCTCTCCCGCCCTGAGACCCCAATCTTATGATATGTCTGCGATCGAGTATTACAACCTCGATATTCTCTTTATCATGCTCCTCTTATCGATTGTCAAATTGTATGTATTGTACAGAATCACCCTGAAACTAGTCGGCAAAATGTTGTTCCGTAAGCAGAAGAGCGACTGAAATTAATTTATTCTAATAGGAATAAAGATGTGTTTGTCTCGTGAAAATTCAAAAACGTCATTAAGTCAAGATAAGTTATTCCACGGGATAAGTCAATGACTGGAGTTATTTGACTTATATTATTGTGGTAAACGGAATTGAGAGTCAGCCTCTACATGTTGAGCGTGAAACCGATTCCAAATCATGGCTAATGGTCAGAGAAACGACGAAATAGTACGCAAATTTGAGAGTGCACAGTCGTCAGCCAGATGGAGTGTCTGTACTAGGAATATCAAATTTGTTTTCCACAATAATATGTAGTTAGTAGTCAAGTCGACCGACTAACCCTAATGCATACGCTTATCGGAGATACAATCTCTAACGATTTAAAACAAGTTCCGCATAAGAGCGGTAGGAGCTACATTGAGTACTTGAAATATAATTTCACAATGGGGGTCAAAATGCCGAAATTTGGGTCAAAAATAAAATATTTCCAAATAGGCGCCCAATAAATTCTGCATGAAATTTCATGAATTTTAATGACTTTTTGAGCGTATAAAAGTGAAATTCAAGCACGTAACGATTTTTCTAACGATTCTGTGAAAAATTGTCAGTTTGCGATAGACACGAGTTTCATCGCTCAACGTAGCCCCTACTTTTTTCGATGGGAATCGAAAGAGGACATCAAAATAAGAAACTTTTGTGTTGGAAGTTTTTCGGAAACCTGAAAATAAATTCGCAAAAGATGTTTTTCCCGGCGGGATTCGAACCCGGGTCTTCGGATTATTATTTTCATTATTCGATCCGATTTTTCTCACGATGGGTGCACTTAAAAATTGGATTTTAAAGGCTTATCTGACATGAAATTTGATGAAGAATTTAATGGTTTATGAGAAAAGGCGCGCCTTTCGGTTTTTCTAGTAGAAAAATGAGAAAAACGCCCAATTTTGGACCCAAAAAAACAGAGAAATCGCTATAACTCGCTTAGTTTTCGAGATACGAGAAAATGTCGTGATTCATTTTTTGCATAACTTTTGATTCTCTAGACGTTTGGATTCTTTTCAGCTCCATGCGCATATCGTCGCTGAAGTCGACAAGTCGATGAAGGGATTTGGCATTGACGACGAGCCCGCGTCTTTCGTGCATGCATATGTGCAGAAGATCAAGGAAGGAGGATATTTGAAGTGAGCAGAAAGTAGTGTTCTAAACCCGTAGTAAAGTGCATTTCTTATTCGCCTAATTCACTCGGAGTGATTGCATTTTCTTCGATATACAACAACTCCGAGTGGATTAGACTAATGAGAAATGCACTTTACTTCCGGCTAAGAAACCTTAGCAGAAACTAGACTTTTTCAACAAGATTTCTATACAGCAAGGGCCAACTGATCTCCACATGTGCTGACTTCTTCCTGGCTGGGCAGGAGACGACTTCCACCACTCTCAGGTTATTTTATCCTGAATACTGTATCTACCAGAAGCGGTTTTCCTTTCAGATGGACCGTCCTCTGGCTCGCGGCGCATCAGAAAGAGCCGGTGTTTCATTATTATTACTTTTATAATAGTGTTCACGATACATAAATTTGTTCAGGAGAAGCTCCGTCAAGAAGTGCTGAGTGTCGTCGGAAAAGATAGGCTGACTTCAATGCAGGACAGACCAAAGGTTCGAACTGAGCACTTGAACCATAGTAGCTTCTTCTAAACTCCCAAATCATCCAATCATTCAGATGCCCTACGCCCAGGCCTGCGTACATGAGCTCCAGCGCTGCTGCAACATCGTCTCTGCAAATGTGTTGCACGTGACTACGAGGGATACCAGTGTCGATGTGAGAACAAGGATGAAAGACAAAGGGGCCATGGACACTTGCGTCACGATTGTGAAATTGGCAGATACACCATAACATCACAGTTCAAGTATCTATTCGTCATTATGATGGAAGATTCTCGGCTTCTTTCACTCGAATACGCAGAGTATTGAAGCATGACAGCAACAAAACGAAAAAAATCGAGTTTTGAGTTCAATATAAGGGGGCCAAGAGCAACCAATATATTTCAGGGCCAATCAGTGCCCGCCCATACCTTCGTGGCAGCTGATCTGCACGGGCTCCTGGCTCGCGGACCTCTTTTCGATCAACCTGAGAAGTTCATGCCAGAGAGATATCTGACCGAGAACGGGAAGTCTCTCAGAAAAGTAATCAAATGAGAAAATAGCTTCAAGGACATTTGCCCCATTACGGTGAAATGCTTTTCATATTTCATTTCACGGCTCAAATATTGCTACCCATTACGCAGTTGTCCTAGGCGCTCTTGCCTTACACGCGCCCTCATCTTTCACAGCATATCTGATATTTCAGGACCTCGTTGAACAGACGATTCCCTTCTCCATTGGCAAGCGGGCGTGCGCTGGCGAAGGTAAGTCAAAAGGTTCAATTCTATAGGAATATAACGGCCGTGAAACATATTCGAATTAGATCAGGCGTTAGCGTTTTCTCGTCAATGTCATGACCATTTCTGGTGGAATACAACATGTGTCATTTATGTTTGATTGATCGTATTCAGGACTGGCTCGAATGGAATTGTTCCTCGGAGCAACGGCTCTGGTGCAGAACTACCGTATCCTGCCGTCTGACGACGCACCCATAGATCTCGAGGGCATTGTCAACAGTGTCATTCTTCCCAAAGAGCAGAACCTCAGATTGGAAAGGGTCTGAGTTGTCCACAATCAAATTATCCAGAATCGTTTCCTGTTTTATATTGTACATAATTTGACGATGTGACAATTTACCAATAAATATTTATTTGCACAAGTGAAATATATCTAATAGTTACGGAAAGATTCAAAACTTGTCTATACTTTGATCAGCTTCAGATTTTATTCTTTTGGCATGAGGACGCTGGCGACCAACTTGGTAAAGTCGTTGGGGTCATCGTCAGAGGGAAGGATACGGTAGTGTTGGATGAGAGAAGTCAGGCAGAGGAAGAGCTCCATGCGGGCGAGGGCTGAAACATATTTTTTCGCGGATCAAAGGAAAAGTAGTCTAAATAGGTACCTTCCCCTGCACAGGCTCGCTTTCCAATAGAGATGGAATCGTCTGCTCAACTAGCTCCTTCTTTAGGGTCTTGCCATCCCCATGGAGGTATCGAGAAGGGTTCAAGGCGTCCGGGTCTTCGAACAGTGGACCATGGGAGAGGAGACCGTGCAGATCGGCTGAGATGAAGGTGCCTTCTGGGATGAAGCGACCCTAAACAAGGCCTCTTTATCTCTCATTCAAACGTGCCTCTGCATGCGTGAAACTGTAGTGTATACTTGTTTTTCGAGTGTTGTGTACAGGGCATATTTTAGGAAAAGTCACACTGTTCGAAAGGAAAAAGGGGGGGGGGGAGAGAAACGCTCGCCTTGACGTGGTATCCGTCGATGGAATACATTTGCTGAGAGGATGTTGGCCTTTCTCTGCAGTTCGAGTACGCAGGCCTGGGCGAAAGGCATCTAAACCAGAGATTATGGTAGTCCCACTGTTCACTGTCAAGGCTCAGAATTAGAGACCGCCTTGCGCACCCGAAGAACGACTTTTCGGCACCTCATTCGCATCGCAGACAGCTTCACAGTGGAAACATATTTAGAATCAATATTGGAGGTCAAAAAGTACGAAATAGCTCCCAAAATAGACTGAGAGAGTCGATCAAAAAGAATGGAGCGTAATAGGTATAACAGAGTTTCCAGGTAATAACCGACCATATGCTCCTGGATCTGGAACCAAAAATTCAAAATCGTTTTGAAGTCTTGATATTTATGGACGTTGCACAAGTACGTTTATGTACTACAACCAAAATGTTTTGGTTGCCGCATCTCGCTCCGCTGAAAAGATATATACTACAAAAAATCCGAAAAAACGATGAATATTCAAAAAATCATAAGTTTTGTTATTCTTAAAATTGTGCGCCTTATTTTTGCCCATAAATGTGCACTGCGACCTGCTTCTTTAAAAAAATGAGCAGGCCATTTCGACCAGAATTAATAAAATTAGAAATTTTTTACCCAAACATCGAATTTCTCATTTGTGGACAAATGATTGTCTCCTAAAAAATTATCACTATGCGCAGCTATTTTATTACTGATTCTGAAAGAGCACTTCAAGTACTACAAAACCCAATACGACCTTTTTAAAATTAGGCGCGGATTTTCGAGAATTTTACGTTTGACTTTCATGCCTAATTTTTGACCATGGGTATTATGGTGTGAAAAATCCATGATCAAGGATCTGCATAGGGTATACTTTTTTGCAGTGCCCACCACACGAGGTCATTGCACAACTACCA